>RPFO01000253.1:2747974-2897974 GCA_009746045.1 Mesostigma viride
TGCGTGCGTGCGTGCGTGCGTGCGTGCGTGCGTGCGTGCGTGCGTGCGTGCGTGCGTGCGTGCGTGCGTGCGTGCGTGCGTGCGTGCGTGCGTGCGTGCGTGCGTGCGTGCGTGGTTATATGGGTGGGGTGGTGGGTGGGTGGGTGGGTGGGTGGGTGGTGGGTGGGTGGGTGGGTGGGTGGGTGGGTGGGTGGGTGGGTGGGTGGGTGGGTGGGTGGGTGGTGGGTGGGTGGGTGGGTGGGTGGGTGGGTGGGTGGGTGGGTGGGTGGGTGGTGGGTGGGTGGGTGGGTGGGTGGGTGGGTGTGGGTGGGTGGGTGGGTGGGTGGGTGGGTGGGTGGGTGGGTGGGTGGGTGGTGGGTGGGTGGGTGGTGGGTGGGTGGGTGGGTGGTGGGTGGGTGGGTGGGTGGGTGGGTGGGTGGGTGGGTGGGTGGGTGGGTGGGTTGGGAAGGTGTGCTTTTTATTATGATGATTAGCTAAGTTACATGTGTGTTATTGATGCACATGTTGACGTTGTATCATGGGCGTGTGCCCCTAAGTCTGCCTTCCTGCATTGTCACATAATATATAATCTAGATGTGTTGCTGGGAACCTGACTATACCTTCCAAACTGGAATGAAATCTTGACAACTATGTGATGAAACCCTTGAAAAACAATTACTAGGAACTGCATTTTTTGTGTTATGTTCGCTAGCATCTGTCACCTATTTGTCGTGCAAACAGTCTGAATTTCTTGTGGGCAGTTAACATAGATGTTTTTATGAGCTGTGCAAAGTTCTAGGCTTAACTGAGTTCATTGATATGTGCACCCATGTGTCGGAACCCTTGGAAAACCATTAAAAACTGCATATTGGGGGTATTTATGCTAGCATATGTCACCATTTTGCCATCCAACCAGCCTGAAACTTTGTGGGCATGCTGCATGGGATGTGTTTAGAACATGTGCAAAGTTCCAGGCCCAACTGAGTTCATTTGGTGTCATTATATATGCATATGTGTGATGAAAACCTTGGAAAACCATGGAAAAAATGCATTTGGGGGTATTTATGCTAGCATCTGTCACCATTTCGTCAACCAACCAGCCTGAAACTTTGTGGGCATGCTTCATGGGATGTGTTTAGAACATGTGCAAAGTTCCAGGCCCAACTGAGTTCATTTGGTGTCATTATATATGCATATGTGTGATGAAAACCTTGGAAAACCATGAAAAACTGCATTTTGGGGGTATTTATGCTAGCATCTGTCACCATTTCGTCAACCAACCAGCCTGAAACTTCGTGGGCATGCTGCATGGGATGTGTTTAGAACATGTGCAAAGTTCCAGGCCCAACTGAGTTCATTTGATGTTATTATAGATGCATACATGCCAGAAAGTGCTGAAAATACGGTATTTTTTGCTAGCAAATGTCACCATGTTACCATGCTGCCGAGTCCAAAATTTTTTTTTGACCACATGGCATCATAAGATATCTGATAAGGAACCTTGGTGCCAAATTTGAGGTCAAACTGACCATTATTCCATCTCCAAATAATTTTCAGGGGACAAAAATGGCTTTTCGGGTTGATGTGCCCAGCAACTTGACGCGGTCCCGATACAGGACTCGAGAGCCGTCAAGGAGAAAGAGGTCGGGCGGGGGCTGAGGGACTGAGCCCAATCGCCATAGCCTCAGTCTTCTTGCTGACCTCAAGCCCCACCACGCGGTCCTCGATTGCCAGGCAGTCAAGCCACGTCTGCACGTGCTCAGTGTCCTCGAAGAGGGTGGTGACGGGAAAAGGGGACCCTGCCATAGGAGGAGGTGTCCACCTGGCTGGCCAGTCTTCAGCCAAATATCGGCAGGGCCCACATCAATCGGTATTCGATCACCTGCTCTGTGCGGGCTTGCATGCAAGATGGCTGCATGGCCAAGAGTAGGAGGCGATGTTGGATGGTATGGGTGACAAGAGGGAGCTCGCAGTAGAGCTCGGCCCGGGTGCAGCGCTCTTGGTAGCGGACGCCGAGTATGCGACAGAGCATTCTATATAGTGATCGCCACGAAGCTCCGAGAGCTGGAGGACCACCGCCTGGCAAACTGCCAACGGGAGGCCACCGACCGCGCTCGCCGCGAGTGCCGAGTGGTGCTGCGTCGTTTCCCCCAGAAGCCAGGGGAGACGTCAACCTCCCTTGCCGACGAGCTCATGCAAGGACCAGCTCCTTACCCTCATGGGCCTGGTAGGTGAGGTAGAACTGCGTGGGTGCCACTGCCTTCCCCACTCACGGGACAAGGTGGCTCCCCCACCAGTCCTGCTCACCTTCCCCTCCCGTGAGGACAAGCAGCGGTTCCTCTCTCGTCGCAAGAGGTTGCACGACCTCACCTGGACGCTGGACGACGACCTGACCCCCGCTCAGCAGCATGCAGCAGCGACGCGACCTGTGGCCTGAATACCTCTGCCACAAGCAGGACCCCCAGAAGCCCAAGGTGTACTGGAGGGGCGGGGACCTGATGATCAGCCACAAGATGTGGACGCCCCCTGCGGGCTAGAATAGCTTGCATGATAGCCCTAGCTTGTTGTATCCATTGGTAGTCACTGCCGCTATATCGCAGCCATGCTTAGAATGTTTGCCTAGCTAGCTATGTATACAGTGCCAACATACCTAGTCGATCACGTGCACCGCTAACGCACGGTACATGCACCACCAGCCATATAGCCTTAGCCTAGTCCTTGTACAGCCATGCTACGTCCTGGCTATGATCAGATCGATTACTTGCCCACGCTCCTTGTTATGACATGCTCACATGGGTCTTATTATTGCACCCACAGATCCTGCCGGATCGTTTAGCGTGTCCGATTGCAGCTGTGGCATGGCAGCCTTTGGCATGAAGGAGAAAGGGGGCCCTCTGCCCTTTCTCCTGTTGTGCACACACAGGGATTAAAAGCACTTCGGTGCACTCCGTGACTCCCCAACCGGGGGGCAGGAGTTTAATTAATTAACTAATTAATTAATTCTAGTGATGGTGCCGTCAAGCTGCTTGTTCAGCGCCTGGTCCACGCCTCACAACCGTGAAGGCCTCGGATGCTGAGGACAATTAAGGGCCTTGAACAGAATACGCTTGCGCCGCTCACTCAGGTAGCGACATGTCCAGAACCTCTCGAGGCGGCGGAGTCTGGGCCGCCAAGTCCTGGCCAATGCGCGTGTTGATGTCGTCGGCCTTGGAGCGAAGCTAGCCAGCTAGCTGCCAAGGAGCCGTGATCAGCGAGTTGCAGGGGGGACGGCCGGCTTCCGTCCAGCAAGAGGAGGGTGGGTGCATGGGGTAAGCCCAGCGGTGACGCCGATGGCCATGGCCTCCGTTTTCTCGCTGATCATCAGCCCCACCGCCCACGCCGGCTTCCCGGTGACAAGCTATCAGCTATCAAAGAGACAACCAGCGCAGGCCAGAAATCGGGAGAATCCGGACCATGGTAGCTCGAGCCTGCCGTTATCTTTTCCGCGTTTTCGAGTCGTTCAGGATGATGAAGATGAATGGTGATGGAAATGTGTATCCTTGTGCATTGAAATTATGGCTGGCTTACGTGTGGAGCGACTAGATGACCTAGACGGTGGGGCCAAGCTATAGCCAAAGTTGGGCGGACTCCGGCGTCTGCACGAGCGTCGTGTCCACTCCCATAGTGCAGCATCGTTGCGCGGATCAGGGCGGAGATGGCAGCAGCTAGCCGATCGATTCCTGGGCCGGGCCGGGTCCACTCGTCGTGGGTGCCGTCCACCAGCCCTGGGGCCGGAGAGCGGTGCATGGGCGGGCCCAAGTAGTCGGTCTCACTGCGGGTGGGCGCGCCTGCGGCCCTCAAGGGGTCGATACGCCTCAGCTGCCGCAGGCCGGGCATGCAGACTGTGAGCTGTAGCGGGGGATCGAGCAGGGGGGGGGGTCCAGCCCCCCCCCGATAGTTTGGCCTAGCAACCATATATGAACCAATTATTAAGCTCAAGGCGTTCAGTTCGCTGGGGGTTCCCAGGGATGTTAGCCCTATTGCGTTTCCTGGCGTCAGGTGAGGCGGTCGAGAAACCGCCATGCCGGCTTGTGCTGGTTGGCGGCCATATGGCGATTGATCTCAGTGTCTGCACCATGGTTGACCCTCCGCTGGCTCCTCCGCCTGTGCGGCCCTAGAATATGCTTGAGTAGTAAGCCGCTCACAGTACGGGTACAGGTCCTCCCCGCGGAGGCGGGCCTTTGCTAGCGCCAGCCGGGCAGCGACCGGCACCCTCGATCGGGCATCGATCGCGCAGGTATAGCGGGCATGGGTGGGCACGGGGTTGCTCTGACAGGGAGCAGCTCAGAGCCAACTGATCCACGTCTGATCGCATGAATTGACAGTTCGTAGGGTGCATGGCGTGAGATCCCGAGGCCGCGTTCGGCATCCAAGTACATCACATCAAAGGTTACGCCTAGCCACGAAGGCGGATCGACCTAATTGCATCGCGACACTTCTCCTCCTCTGGCCACTTCTCCAGGCGCCCGTGGACGGGGCGTAGGCACGTCCAATCAGGGCGCGGCCGGGGGCGGCGGCGCTCGGGGGCCTGTTCAAAGACGTAGGCGCAAGGTTGCGGTGAGCAATTGTGAATGGCGGATGATGCGGTCATCCGATGCGGCACTTGGGGTTCTCAGCAATGATACGGACTGATCGATTCTGGAAGATTGCCAGCACTAATGCGCACACTTGTCTGTAGTCCAAGCAAACACACCGCCACCAAGGAAGTACTGAGCCAGCCGCATTGCGTGCAGGGCCCATAAAGGTCACTATTAATTAATTAATTAATTAAACTCGTGCTCCCGTTGGGGAGTCACGGAGCACCGAAGTGCTTTTAATCCCTGTGTGTGCACTACAGGAGAAAGGGCAGAGACCCCCAGTCTCCTTCATGCCAAAGGCATGCCACAGCTGCAATCGGGCGCGGCTAGCTAAAAGGACAGGCTAACGATCCGGCAAACTGTGGGTGCAATAAGACCCATGTGAGCATATCATAGCAAGGAGCGTGGGCAAGTAATCTGAACATAGCCAGGGCGTAGCATGGCTGTACTAGGACTAGGCTATGGCTGGTCAAGTGTACCGTGCGTTGGCGGCACGTGACTAGGTGTGTTGGCACAGCTAGGCAACATTCTAGGCATGGCTGCCTTAGCGGCAGTGACGCCAATGGTTACAAGCTAGGGCTATTGCTATTCTAGCCCGCTGGGGGCGTCCACATCTTGTGGTTGATCATCAGGTCCCCGCCCCTCCAGTACACCTTGGGCTTCTGGGGGTCCTGCTTATGGCGGAGGTATTCCGGCCACAGGTCGCGTCGCTGCTGTTGCTGAGCGGGGGTGAGGTCGTCATCCAGCGTCCAGGTGAGGTCGTGCAACCGCTTGCGACGAGAGAGGAACCGCTGCTTATCCTCAGGGGAGGAGAAGGTGAGTAGGACTGGTGGGGGAGCCGCCTTGTCCCGTGAGTGGGGAAGGCGGTGGCACCCACGCAGTTCTACCTCACCTACCAGGCCCATGAGGGTAAGAAGCTGGTTCTTGAGCTCGTCAGCAAGAGAGGTTGACGTCTCACCTGGCTTCTGGGGGAAGCGACGTAGCACCACTCGGCACTCGCGGCGGGCGCGGTCGGTGACCTCCCGTTGCTGGGCCTGGCGGTGGTCCTCCAGCTCCTGGAGCTTTGTGGCGATGGCGTCGGTGGTGGAGGCGGTCGCTGACCGCAGCAGATCCGCGTAGGAGAGCGGCGGGAGGTCGCCAGCATCCTGCCGGGGTGGCTGGGATGCAATGGTGGCCGTCTGCTCCGCTATCTTGGGGACCTGTCTGGCCAGGGCCTCGGTGTGGGCGGTGATGGCCTCAAGCTTCTTCAGGAGCACGCCACACTTGCCCTCCACCTGGTTAAGGCGAGAGACAAGTGCCGCATGCGTTTCCGAAGCTTGCGCCGCGGTGTGCAGCGTCGTGAACTGGGGCTGGAGCTTGTGGACGACCTTGGTTTCCACGTTGGAGACCCGGGCCTCGACCGTGTTGAGCGTGGTGTTCAGCGAAGGTCACTATAGCACATCATTATAGCTGGGCGGCTTAGCAAACATCATATTTTCGGCTGTCAAGTCTCCCTCAGTGAGTACTGAGTAGTTGCTCAAGGCCGTAGAGTAGGGGCCGGGTGTTGGCATTACTATCAGTTAGGCGCGGCGCTACACTACAGAGCCAGCGAAAAATCAGGCTGGGCTTCGCTCTAGAAGTTCTTTGAGCGCACTAGCTGCGCAAATGGGATGACAAAAATGAAAGAAACAAAGAAGAGGCAAATTTTTACGTGCGTTGCCACTATCAGCCCCGCACGCATCCTCAGCGGCTGGCAGCTCCAATTGCTGCGGTAGTGCGGCATTTACAATGGCAGTCAAAAAGTTATTCAGTCAAATTTTTAAAAGTAGTCACAAAGTTGTGCGAGCGGCTTATACCTCCAGCCGGGCCCTCATTGCCATGTTCATTGTGTTTCCGGTGAGACTTTTCGGGGGTCCGCTGAAAAATTGCACCGGACCTGATCGCCCGAACCCGCGAAATTGCCCGCCATCTTCCTGTTTCCCCGAAAAAATATGGGCCGATTTCTTGAGGATAAAAAAGAAAGTCTACGTGATCGAAGTAGATGAGTTATGACGGCTTAATTAAAATGCATTCGCTTTCCTCAATGTGTTCTCAGAACCGTCACTACGATTTTCATGGCCGCCATGGGTGCTACGTGACCGTATCCTCATCAGCACCTTCGCGCCCGCGTACCAAATTTTCGGGATCTCGCGCCAATTGGATTCGACGCTTCTAGATCAAGGAGACAACCAGCGCAGGCCAGAAATCGGGAGAATCCGGACAATGCCGGTAGCTCCATTTATAGAAGAAGCAAAGATGGCTGACGGCGGTATGGCTGACGGCGGAGCTCAGATCTTTTGCGTCTGAGCCCCAAATTCAGTCAGATCACTTGCATTCCATGCGCCTTCCATTCCAGACGCACTCGCCAGTATAATCGGTTGCGGCTGAAACGCAGTATCGAAAAAGTTACGCACATGACAAGCAGCTATGACGACTCCAAAAAAAAAACGAGGTTTGGAAAAGGAGCTTTCCGGCTCCCAGCCCAACCTACTCGCCATCGGCCTTGCCCAGTCGACTGGGCCCGCAAACCCATCGCCAGCAAACCCATCGCCAAGCGCCTCGCCAGTCAGCCCAAGAAACCCTGCTACGACAAATGCAAATGGCGACGGTACCTAGACTACGCAAGCGTTCTTTCTGCGGCTGGCTGCGACTGACCGACGCAGATCGAATGCGCCGAGATACAGTAGTCCAGTACTCCGCACTGGAACACAAGCTCCGTGAGCCCGTAGGGGCCCATCCCCGCCGACTACGTGGAGGACTTCCTCGCCCGGCCTGCCAGCATTCAACCATCGCCTCGCCATCCTCTTCAGCTTCTTCCAGCTAACGGAATGCGACCTCGTTGCTAAGCTCCGCAACCCAGCCCGGCCTGCGCAGCCGGCAGCCACATCGGCTCCCTCCCTCTGCAATGATGACACCCGAGCAGTGCTGGAGGAGCACGTGACCTGGCCGTTGGCCGAGAAGCTGACCTCGCTGAACACGACACTCTATACGGTGCATGGAGGCCTGGGTCTCTAATGTGGAAGCCAAGGTCGCCCACAAGCTCCAACATCAGCTCACGGCGCTGCAGACCGCGGCGCAGGCCTCGGAGACCGGCACGCTGCACTTGTCTCTCGCCTCAATCAGGTGGAGGGCAAGTGTGGCCTGCTCCTGAAAAAGCTAGAATCCATCACCGCCCAAACCGGCGCTGGCCGCGCAGGTCCCGGCCGGCGATTGCAGCGCAGACGGCCACCATCGCAGCCCAGCCCACCCGGCCGGCCGGCTGATGATAGCCTCTCACCGCACTCCTACGCGGACCTGCTGCGGCCGGTCAGCGACCGCCTCGACCACAGACACCATCGCTACGAAACTCCAGGAGCTTGAGGACCACCGCCTGGCAAACCAACGGGAGGCCACCGACCGCGCTCGCCGCGAATGCCGAGTGGTGCTGCCTCGTTTCCCCCAGAAGCCAGGGGAGACGTCAACCTCCCTTGCCGACGAGCTCAAGGACCAGCTCCTTACCCTCATGGGCCTGGTAGGTGAGGTAGAACTGCGCTGGTGCCACCGCTTTCCACACACACGGGACAAGGTGGCTCCCCCACCAGTCCTGCTCACCTTCCCCTCCCCGGAGGACAAGCAGCGGTTCCTTTCTCGTCGCAAGAGGTTGCACGACCTCACCTGGACGCTGGACGACGACCTGACCCCCGCTCAGCAGCGACGCGATCTGTGGCCTGAATACCTCCGCCACAAGCAGGACCCCCAGAAGCCCAAGGTGTATTGGAGGGGCGGGGACCTGATGATCAACCACAATTTGTGGACGCCCCCTGCGGGCTAGAATAGCCCAAGCTTGTATCCATTGGTGAGTCACTGCCGCTATCGCAGCCATGCCTAGAATGTTTGCCTAGCCGTGCCACCATACCTAGTCATGTGCACCGCTAACGCCCGGTACACCACCAGCCATAGCCTTAGCAGCTAGCCCTTGTACAGCCATGCTACGTCCTGGCTATTCTGATCCTGGCTATGATCAGATCGATTACTTGCCCACGCTCCTTGTTATGATTTGCTCACATGGGTCTTATTGCACCCACACATCTTGCCAGATCGTCTATCGTGTCCGATCGCTGCTGTGGCATGCCTCTGGCATGAAGGAGAAAGGGGGTTTCTGCCCTTTCTTCCTGTTGTGCACATACAGGGATTACAAGCCCTTCGGTCCTCCGTGACTCCCCAACGGGAGCACGAGTTTAATTAATTAATTAATGCCGGTAGCTCGAGCCTGCCATTATCTTTTCCGCGTTTTCGAGTTGTAGATATTCCTTTTTCGCGGGTCGCGTGGTCCATATTCTCCAGATTTCTGGCATGCGCTGGTTGTCTCATTGATGCCGACGTTGTGATTCGGGAACTTGCCCTTGCTACGTACCCTCAACTATCAATGAGAAAACCAGCGCAGGCCAGAAATATGGAAAATACCTCCAGTGCAGCGTGTTGGCACCCATGCGATGTTACATTCATACAACACTGCTGGAAAAAAAACATGCATGCAGTCACCGGATCCGGCAGGAGTGAGAGGCGGGGCAGCAAACAGTTGTCACAGGGAGGCTGGCAAGCGCCCGGGACACATTTATGAGCCTGAAGAAACATCGGTTACAGATGATAGATGTAATACTACGTAGCAGGGAGACACTTAACACATTGCTTAACACATGGCTTGGCTTCCTGCGACGGGAACCAAAGAATGAAGGATGATCCATGACAGTGGCTTGTGCGCTAAGCCAAGACAAAGCAAGTGGGTTCCACATGAGTTCACAGTATCGTCTATGAGTTTCGCTTTATCAATGAGACAACAAGTATGTCCGCAACGAGCGTCCCTGCCAAATAACTTACCATGAAAGAAAGGGCTTGTACTATCAATGAGACTACTACTATGCACATAGACCCACGGGGTTACGTGCACGTGCGGTATGACCGGTATTACTTCTATTGGCTAGCAACAATTATCCGGGTGGGGAGACCATGAGTCCTGATTCTCCCTTCTCATTGATATGAGCCCAAGTAACGTGTAAAAGGCGCACGCGAGGTGCATCCTATTTCACACCATCGTCCCCTGATGCCACCACCCTAAACACCCGTACCGTGAGGCGGCCTACATGGGACAGGGCATGCACCAGCACGAACATGATTGTTGTAAGTTGTCCGTGCCAGATCTGCATTTCCTGAAATGCCCACAGGAAGGCCATATTTGCCATTCCCCTAACATACATAATACCACATCATACCTATTACTTTAGCTAAAGAGGAATTTTCTGCTCGGCATTCCAACAGTCGAGCTACATACTACGCATCATCCTCACACGAGCTTATGTGCCATCCATGAGCACGCATGTCACAATGACCTCGCGAGGCCAGCCTCGAGTTCATGCCCACTGATGATCGGTATCCTCAGGCGTGGCTGGCCTTCCCGGGGTTGATCATGAAGGTTACCAATAGGGAACGTCCCATGCGTCAGCAAGAGCCTTCCAATGCCAGCGTAGATGCAAGCAAAGGGCTAGTTACCTTCACAGGCCGGTTTCCCGTGGCTCGCACGCACGCGCCCTGTCTCTGCATGCCCGTGTCCGAGAAACTGGTCGAGTCCAACAGCCTCTTCGCCAAAACTGTTGACCACCTTACAATGGTCGAGACCACCGAACCACACAACTACCTTCCACCGTGTGTATTGTATACCTGGGATATACTCGAAACCTTTTAACTTACAGCGATCACAACCTCAACTTCCGATAGCCATATCCGTTGTGCTTCTACGAGAGCCGTGGCCGACCCCCCACTAAAAAGTTTTTCACCGTGTGGCCCAAAAACTCCGGCTCACTTCCACGTACCAGGCGACCAAGCCCACGCCCGACCTCGCCCGTGCCCTCGGGCTCGTTACCCCTTAAGCCTGAGTAGTGAAATCGGGACCTCATTACTATTCACACAGGCAGTCTGGCCCACGACGGAATGGGGTGGAACGCCTGTCTGACCGTGCGTTCTCGCTGCAGTGCTCGCTGAAAAGTGCACGGACAGAAAATGGTTTGTCTTGACCAAGTCAAAACTCGTTCTTGTCGACATCAGTCCTCGTCGATACTGGACCATCGGAATCATCCCACGGTCACACTTTCCTGATATCGGGTTCGATTCGCTGACGATCTGCACGACACAAGTCACGGCAAAGACGTGCTTTGGGGGGACGACGGCCCGGGCACCCCCATTGGCGGGGACCCCCCTGCCGGGCACGCGCGACCGCGGCCGCGCGCGCGCATCTACCCCGGGCATGACGGAGTCATGACGGAGTCGCCCCAAAGCGGGGTGCGGGTCAAGCCGGGCAGACCGAGGCAGACAGACATTCGGGCAGGCAGACCAAGTAGGGCATGGGCAGTCTATCTCATAAATTGTTGCTAAGACGCATGACATGAATGACATGATAATGTGGAATCCCAGCTACGGCTTTTAGACCATGCGGCTATATTCAATCTGCAGTCTACGACGAAGAAAATTTCATTTGTAGAGGATTAAGTTACGAGAAGGCTATGAGAACAGCATACAATTCAAGCGCGAATAAAAAACCCTCGCAAGTAAGAAGATGGTGTTGAGCGTACTTGCTAAAATTGTTTTTTATTTCGCGCACTTCTGTTGCTGTTCCATATCCGTAATGTTTCATTATCGACGACGCACGTATGTGCTTATATTCAGACTACATGCATGCAAATGATCTCCAGACCAGTGGCGCGAATTAGTGGCAGAAGATGACAAGA
This sequence comes from Mesostigma viride, assembly GCA_009746045.1. NCBI lineage: Eukaryota > Viridiplantae > Streptophyta > Mesostigmatophyceae > Mesostigmatales > Mesostigmataceae > Mesostigma > Mesostigma viride. The sequence goes on from RPFO01000253.1 coordinate 2,759,346, forward strand.
AAGTGTCGGCTTCGACACCCCAGATCTAGGACTTCCAGCTTCAAGGGTAATACTGTGTATCCACAACAATGCGGTTATCAAACACGTGTATACGAACAGACTTATCGATATCAAGGCCAATGATGTCGGCCTTGATATCGAGAGCCTATGCGCCTGGAATGTATCTGCCTGCCTTCGACGACTTGGTGGCAACTTTTGGCTCAGTCATCAGCATTCTTAATTATGCCTCGGCACTGGCGGGTACAGTAAAATTCGTCATATATTCGTTTTTTGACGTTATAATAGTGCATTTACCCTGGCCAATGCATCTACCCACCCATCCACCCACCCACCCACCCACCCACCCACCCACCCACCCACCCACCCACCCACCCACCCACCCACCCACCCACCCACCCACCCACCCACCCACCCACCCACCCACCCACCCACCCACCCACCCACCCACCCACCCACCCACCCACCCACCCACCCACCCACCCACCCACCCACCCACCCACCCACCCACCCACCCACCCACCCACCCACCCACCCACCCACCCACCCACCCACCCACCCACCCACCCACCCACCCACCCACCTACCTACCTACCTACCTACCTACCTACCTACCTACCTACCTACCTACCTACCTACCTACCTACCTACCTACCTACCTACCTACCTACCTATCATACACGCACTCACGCTCACGCTCATGCCCACGTGCACGCTCACACTCACACTCACACTCACACTCACACTCACGCTCACCCTCACCCTCACCCTCACGCTCACGCTCACACTCACACTCACACTCGCACTCACACTCACACTCACCCTCACACTCACACTCACACTCACCCTCACCCTCACCCTCACACTCACACTCACACTCACACTCACACTCACACTCACACTCACACTCACACTCACACTCACACTCACACTCACACTCACACTCACCCTCACCCTCACCCTCACCCTCACCCTCACCCTCACCCTCACCCTCACCCTCACCCTCACCCTCACCCTCACCCTCACCCTCAACCTCACCCTCACCCTCACCCTCACCCTCACCCTCACCCTCACCCTCACCCTCACCCTCACCCTCACCCTCACCCTCACCCTTCACCCTCACCCTCACCCTCACCCTCACCCTCACCCTCACGCTCACGCTCACGCTCACGCTCACGCTCACGCTCACCCTCACGCTCACGCTCACGCTCACACTCACACTCACACTCACACTCACACTCACACTCACACTCACACTCACACTCACACTCACACTCACACTCACACTCACACTCACACTCACACTCACACTCACACTCACACTCACACTCACACTCACACTCACACTCACACTCACACTCACACTCACACTCACACTCACGCTCGCGCTCACCACACTCACCACAATCACCAGCGTATAGCCAGTTGTGCTTAACTTTTACTACATTCATCCATTTTTTGGTGCATGGAAAGATAACCTGACGTCAATCAATTCGCTTACTCAAGTCTTTAACTTAAGTTAATTAATTGATAAGCACGCGCAACACTGTCCAGGTGCAATACAACGATGCAATACCATTGTTGCATTTAACTTTGGGGGGAATATATACATTAATTAATTAATTAAAATTAATTAATTAAACTCGTGCTCCCGTTGGGGAGTCACGGAACACCGAAGTGCTTTTAACCCCTGTGTGAATATATATCAAGGAGACAATATATACATGAAACATAACATGACATGAAGCATTAATTAATTAATTAATTAGACTCGTGCTCCCGTTGGGGAGTCACGGAGCATTAACCCCGATGGATGGATGGATGGATGGGTGCAAACAGTCCTACCGGTCTAACCTATCTACATCAGCTACATACTACATCTATCTAACAGCATTCTAACTACATGACATGACATGAAGCATAACATGATGATGAGACAGCAAGAGTTTACACCTGTTTATCAATGAGAAAATATCTACTCCCTACCTATGGCCTATGGCCGGACATGCATCACATTTTGTTTAAATTGAGAATTTATTTATTCTGACTACTGCACTCACAGTGGATGCCGTGCGCGGCCTCTCCTAGCTAGTGAGTAGCTTTTTATATTACCTGTGGCCACAACCGCCCTGCCTCCTAATGATATTTGGCAATGCATGAGAGACGGGGTGAGAGAATTGGACAGGTGTCCCTGCCCTGTCTTGTTGTGTAGCATGAATGACTTAACATACATTAGTGGGAAAATGAGACAACCAACACATAGTTATCTCATTTAATACACTACAAAAGATACACAGACACTTGCATGACATTGATCATAACTGTATTCAGTAGGCAATACATCATCACCCCACATGCACATGCTGCATCTCAATCTGGCCGGGTTGCTGGGCCTCTTATATATGAAAAAACTGTAATATGAAAAAACTGCACACATGTGCAGTGAAATCCCGGTTACTGGTCACTGAAATTGCAATGGCAGACGCACAATCTGCATGATGTAGCAGTGCCCAATCACCAAGTTCAGGCACCCCGGCCATTTTGAGATGCACGGCGAAGGGTCGATGCCTCCTGGATACCAACCTCCTAAATCGACCCAACACGTCCTACATCAACCTCGGCCAATGCGCCCGGGAACTTCTCCTTGTGCATGGCCTTGAACTCCTTGCGCATGTTGAGGCTCTTGCAAGTCGGGGGCATGTGCTGACATTGCAAACCATCCACCACCACCACCTGACATGCTGTATCATGCCATCGCCTTCACGGAGCTGTTTAGAATCCACCATGGAGATCATGACCGCAGTCTCAGCGTACGGCTCAGTATGGTATTGCAGCGCGAACACGCATGGCAGGTTGCAGGTTGGTCTTGCGCGTCCCCATGGAGCGCAATGCAGTAAGGTGGTTGTCAAGGAAGTCGGCTCTGGGTGGGTATGCATTGGGGGGAAGTCGGGACGGGCGTGGCAATAACGAAAATCTTTGTACCCAAGCAAGCATAAATGCCACAAAACCCATGATCAGGTCACAACCAACATTGAACTTGTGGACAAAGCCTGCAAGGCTATGAACTTGGTGATACAGCACAACCCATGTACCACTATAATAAGAAACCATGGAAGCACTACAGGTATTGCTGTTGAAGTTCTTGCAGAAGGCTCAGAGATATCTGTTGACACCATGCAAGGACACCAACCTAGCCAGAAAGGTATTGTAATAGCCATGCTAGGGAAAACTCTTACCGCATCTGGTTGGCAAGGTGTTGTTGCCTCTCTCTGTCCGCGAACATGCCCTCGCAGCTCAGCTCGAGGAAATGCCGGTTAGCAGCCCTGAACTCTGCGTCGCCGTACTTCAACGTGGTGATATGCCTTGCTGCATCCTGCTACGCGTTCCTGAATAGGGCACCAAAACACAAGGGCATTGCCACAAAAAAACACCGCGTTCATACAATGCAAACCATGAACGCCAGAGAGAAATTCATCCCTAGAAGCATGGCAAACCAGATGTCCAAAGAGAGTAGTATCACCACCACTTACTCGGGAATGGCCCGCTCCTTGGACCTCGATGACGCAGATGCCTTGTAAATCTTGATTCCCTCATGTTCACCCACGTCGGGGGCTGTGCCCTTCGCATGGATGAAGTACCACCTAGTGCGAAAAAATGCCAACGCGTTCAGGACCTTATCCAGGGTGGCCTTCCCCTGCAACGAGTGAAACATTGGTACGACAGCATCCAAATACAAAGTGGGAAATACAGCGTGTGAATTGCGGCCTGACCGATGCCCCAGATGCAGCAGCAGAGACTTGTAAGGTTGTGCTTTGAAACATGGGACCGGACACACACAGCTCAGAAACCACAGTGCATTATACATCTGCCTCCGTGTCTTTTCGGCTTTCCAGATACTGCTCGACCGCCCCCACTGTAGAAAGGTGTTCCTAGCCCTCCGCATACTCCGGTGTCGCGTGATGAAACGCACAGAAACGTTTCCATGCTGATTGATATCGCCTCAACGTTTTAAGGGTCATGCGGTTCCGCGAGTCGAAGCACTCGCGCCTGCCCTCCGATATCTCGCCGTTTGCTGCTGGGGGAGCAGTTCGGGGAGGGCGCGCCTGAAACAAACCAGCCCGGGTACGCCCATAGCCCGCTCTGCCTTCTTTCCCGTCGCTGCCACGCTGGCCTCCGGCATCCTCTTCCTAATGCCGGAGCAGGGCATTCTTCCCGCATCCGTTTCGCGTCCATTTCTGTGACGACCGTCGCTTTCTTTTGTGAACGGCGAATTCTCGTCCGTGGTGTCGGTGTCTTGCGCCTAAAATACCTGTCGGTTGTGGGTGGGTAATATGAATGCGTCTCCTAAATTCCTGGATCCAGGACACGCAGCCCAGGACAGGCGCCAGGACACGTGGGGGTTCTCTGGCCCACGCACATCGTCGTCCAGGACACGTGGGGGGTTTCTGACCCACGCACATGGTCGTCCCCTCGCACCGCGACGGCAGTCCCCAGACCGCGACACCACCCGCGACGGGGAGAGTCCCCAGACCAGGCCCAGACCCGCGCCGCGCCGGTCCCCGAGCCGGACGCCCCGTCCCCCGAAAGCGGGGTCACCGCTAGAACCAACATCATCAGCACACCTTGCAGACGTGCCAATTTGCAGACTTGTCGGACTGCGCCGAGATGCCAGTCATCAGTCAGTCGGTCACTTGACTCTAGAGTAAAGTCTAATATAAGCCGGTGCCAGTCACATCACACATGGCATCTGCCGTGCGCGAGGCTGGTCAACTTGGGAGATCGTAACGCTCTCCATCTTTACATCCTGGCTCTTTCCCAGATCCTTTTCCGTTGGACAACCGGCGTGGGAATAACCTGACTGCGCGGGTTCGCGCGGGTGACGTGTCGCCAAGAATCCAAAGCACCGAATCAACGAGACAACGTTTCATCAGGTTATCATCAATGCTAAAGCCCATGATTCCGCGAAAGGATTCCTAAACCGATTCTTGTCAATCTTGACATTCTTTTGGCAATGCATGTCAATGGTTCAGTTCAGTTCATTTTATTCCCACGACGGTCGTCAGAGGTAAATGGATCAGAGGTAAAGAGAAGGCGGCGTGCAAGGAATAAACGCTAGGAAGAGAGCAGCGGGTCCCGCGCTACGCTGCATCATAACAAGCGCATGGGTCGTAGAATGGTGCTCTCAAAATGTTTCGATGTGGATTGCGGCATGCATCTACTCCTTATAACATGCTAACCTCATGGCAGTCGGAATAATGCTAGTTATACAAGAGCTAGCGTCGTCGACAACGTTGCAGAGAAAGAGCGTACTAATAGGAAAGTGAGTAACGTCGGACCACCGAACGCGTCAGTTACCATATTTTCGGTGTAGGAACTCGGTAGTCGGCATGCTCAGCTCATGTGGGAACCCTTCGATTTTGCACCACGTTTCGACAGCAATTTGGGTATAACCATTATGTCAATTAATGAGCACTACGTACCGCGTACGTGTAGTGCCACGGAACCTTGCTGTCGGTTGATGGAATATTGCCCATCGAGTGGGAAATTTGTTCGGCTTTGGACTGTTCGGCCGGGCATAGTGATCTCCGAACAGTAACGGACTATGGCCGATGGCATTTATACCGAGCTCGCAGGAGCTACCAAACCAGATGCCAGCACCGCGTCCGATGAATCGTTAATTCCACATGACACCCTGCCCGTGCCGGTCGAGGATGTCCCAGTCACCGAAACCGAAATTTCGCCATCACGGATCCCGCCTGAGATGCTGGCCGCGCGGCAGTTTGAGTCCTTGGTACATAAAGCCTTTCTGCTCCTCTCCGGTCTTTCCGTAGTGTGCCTCCTCGTGCTAGCCCTTGTCATATACTGTCTCGTCACGCGGCAGGACACGTATGACTTGATTGTGACCGGGAATGTTAAGGACCTGTCCGGGCTAAGCATATTCACGGGCTCCGGCAGCTGGTGCTCCAAGAAAGATCTGCCCGGTATGTGGCATCCGTCCATGTTAGACGATCCACACTGTGCCCCTTGCATGTCATAGAGACCGTTTGCTCGTCTTTTATGAATGTGTGAACATGTCATAGAGAAGACATGGGGATGTATCATCCACCCTGACAGATGCCGTTCTACGCTGGGGGGGCGGGTACACCCAACCAGGACGCTTACTGTAGCAGATATACCTCAGCCTAAGACTCCCCTCCGTTCATTTCTTTCCCGTGTTACATTTTCTTTCACAGTTCACTCCCTTCCAGCATTGGTGTGGCGTCCCCCCTCCACCCCCCGCATGCCACCCGTCAGACTAGGCTGGCTGTCCCTGCTGCTAGGTTGCTTGTATTTTGCGACTTGCGTATGCTGTTGCCGGTCTCATGCCCGGCACCAAGTTCTCGTCTTCCAATGGGAGGATCTGTTTTACCGATGGATACATTAGAAGGAAAGTCAGACGGATGCATTGAATGGATACACGTGGTTGGAATTCCACGTAGATGGATGCCTATTCAGACCCACAAAAGGGCTTAAGAATTGGTCACGAGATTATCCGCCCTCCCCCGCACCCACCTCCATACATATTCAGACGCACGAGCGGACTTCCAGGCAGTAGCGGTCAACGGCAGCATCTACATACTCGGCGGCGTGGGCACGCGGCGCGACGTCCTCAACAGCACGCTCCGCTACAACCCGGTTTACCAGCGCTACCGCTACCTGGCGCTGATGCCAGAGCCCCGCTACCGCTATGGCGCCGCGCACCTGGACGGGAGGATCTACGTCGTGGGGGGGTACAACACGGCGGAGGACGCGCTCCCGCAGCAGTGCATGCTGGTCTACACGATCGCCAGCAATAGCTGGGAGTGGGGCGCGTGCACGAACGACTACCACAGCGACACGTGCGCGGTGGCCATCAACGGCAAGGTGCGCGCGTGAGGAATCCTGTTGTGCTCGTCACGTTTGTTCTCTCATACCTGCTGGGGGTGCTAGGGGTGCTAGTAGTAGCGGCACATGCACATCACTACCCATAACGTATTTCAGCTGAACTAGGTTTCCAGCTGTCATTGCCACGCGGGGCGAACCGTCGTAATGCCGCACAAGTCATAGTACACACAAATCTACCACGGCCTATGGGCAGGTGTGTATAGTGTGTATACTACATCCTGCATAAGTACCACTAGGGCAAATGTCTAAACTACATGCCATGAAGGCAGATCTGGCCGTCTGCTGATGCCCCTTTCCCAACCTTGGGTAAGGTCGTTGTCACCATTGATTCTTGCTCATCGCCATAATTGTTCTCCTCCTCCTCATCATTTCCACCACGATCACTGCCTTGTCTTGTTGGTGTTCATTTTACTGTACAAACTTTCCGATACATAATTTTACTGGAGGCGTCCATGTATGCATGTGCCCGGCTCGTCCCTTCACCGGCTGGAGCAACCATAAGGCTATCGCACATGGGTGCTCACAGCGTGCTTCGATGCATGCCTTTGCATGGAAAAAGCCGTGCGCTCGCCAGAGTGGCTCTTATCTTATGTGGCGTGGGCAGTCTGTTTATTTTTTTTTCAACCGTGGGGTGCTCGTACTTTCCCTTGCACATGACCATTCTTGACCCTTGCGCTGGCTATTCTTTACCCGTGCACGTGACCCTTGCATGCGCATCCTGCTCACGTGTTTGTGGGAAGACAACTGGCAGCTTCCCTTTTAAATGTGCGAGATCTAGCTTTACTGGTAGGCAGTCGCGAGGCCCGCAGGGTACTGGGCGGAGTCTTTGGGGGAGTCATGTTGTGGGGGGGCTGTTATTAGGGGGGGGAGGGGGGTGTCACAAGGTTTAAGCCGTTTGTGCTTGCTTGGTCAAATCAAGGAATTTTTAGTATGGGCAATGTACTTGGGATGCTACTATGTATGCTGGTTCATATATGCAGTGGCAAAATAGTAATTAGGTAGTCCCAACCTCTCGGTGTTCTTGTTTTACAAGGAACCTGGTATACTAGGCTAAGGTGCTCGAGGTGCCCACGATTTGCCTAGTATTATGTTTTAGAGGCATCGTTACGTCCCAGGTTACGCTACGAGTTATATCGCAGCGCTAGAGAGAGACAAGCGCGTGCAAGGCAGCTTGGGCTGAGAAACGCCAAGCTTCTTTTTTTTGGGTATCAGGTCTGTAGTCATTTTCTAGTTTTGAAGCAGCTGCTGCGCTTCAATTAGAGGCTGGCATTGAACCCCTCTGCTGTATCTCGAGTATCTTGAATTGGTTGGCATCCAGTTGGCATTGATGTCATGTGGTAGTAAGTGCCCGAGACACTTGAATGGGGGGCTATCTGCTGTGGGAGGCCTTTTCCACGGTGAATCTGTTGCACGCGAGAAATAGCGCTACGGCTGGTACATGCTGGTACAGCGATGCGTGTGTTTGTGATTGTGTGCTTATCATGGCTGCATGTCATATACATGCTTCGCTGGAGGTGCATGTACATCCATGTGCAGCGATGCTCACTGGTGGATGATGCATACAAGTGACACGCTGGCCTTTGCCGTTCCTGTTCCATTGACCCTCTCCCCCCCTCGCCTACGCCGTCCTCCCGCAGGTGTACGTGGTGGGTGGCTACGGCGCCCACTACGCGATCTCCGACGTGGTGGAGGAATACGACCCGGCGACCGCCAGGTGGCAGCGCATTGCGCCGCTTCCCACGCCGCGCGGCGACCTGGCGTGCGTGGCTCTAGGGGGGCGCATGTACGCGGTTGGCGGCTACTACGACCCGCTCGGCACTTGGGGGGCCACCAGTTTCCGCAATGAGGTCGAGGTGTATGATCCCGCGAAGAAGAAGTGGAGCACGGCCGCGCCGATGCTGGTGGCACGGGGGGATAAGGCCTTGGTGGCGCTCGACGACAACCGGATGCTAGCAATTGGTGGCGAGACCAACGGGGTGGCGGCGCTGATCCCGACGCACCACGTGGAGCTGTACTATGCTGACTTGGACCGCTGGGTGCCCAAAGCGCCCATGGGCACAGCGAGGTTCCGGTTTGGCGCCGCGTTTGTGAACGGGCAGGTGATCGCGTTCGGCGGCGCGCAGGTGTGCGAGCAGCACTGCGATGATCAGGCCTGCCACGACGATTGCAGCGAGCAGGGCATGAAGTCCGTGGAGGAGTTCCTCGACACGATGTCGCAGGACGTGTTCTTGGTTAAGGGGGGGCCGCTGGACCGTGGTCGCATGCGCTGAAGCCTGGGAGGCATGGGAAACTGCGGGCATGTTCTGGCGATAATGTTGGCTTCGGGCATGCAAGGTGACAGTGCGCGTGCTGGAGCCTGTAAGGTGCTGCCGTTTTGCGCAAAAGGCTGCCTTGCAGCACCTGCAAAGGATAAGAGCCTGGGACCAAATGAAAATGCTCTTTGGGGTGTGAAGGGCTGCCTTTCGGGAAGAAGAAGAAGAACAAGGAGAAGAACAAGAACCGAGGCCGAGGAAAAGAGAGGGGGGCGGCCGGGGGAGCCTCCGTGTGGGATAGTGCGTACTGGCCCCGTACGAAGTAGACAAGTGGAACGATGGTTTTCTGTCCGTGGGAGACCTCCCATCTCGAGGTCTTCACGGCACATGTTCCAGAGAAATCGATGGCAGAGGAAATTTGCGTGGTGACTTGGAGACGACAAGGTCCCAGCCATGCGATAGATGGTCCCTGGCTTCAATGGACGCCATCTGGATTGAGATGCCGGGGAATCAGCGCAAGCAAGCATGGGCAGCTGATTTCAGCGCCATACTAGCGGCCCATAAGCACCAATGTGGCCCTTTTGGGAGAGCTGTAGGACATTGCCTGATACATGCATCGATTTGGATTCATTTATGGGAGCTCAGCCCTGCGTAACCCTTACCGCCTGTTTTGTGTTTCCATCGTAATATGGTAGTAGTAAGTATATGTATGTCCCTCTCTTCTGCAGCCCCTGGCCGTTGTGAGGGGAATGGTGAAGTGCTTTATCTGGCATCCGGACAGCTGTGTATACTGAGGGCGGGCCGAGCATATCTTGTTGCATCAATAGATGTAACGTCGTCCACTGGTGGTCTTGGCTACTCAGCACCTTGCCCAATGTCAAGGCCTAGGTAGAGGATGCAGCAAAAATAATGTTTATCAGAACTTCTGCATGGGGTCCAGGTGCCCCTCTGTCAGGCTGTGCCTGTTTCACATTTTATTTGCATACGTGACTTGCCAGCACACATGTACCAAGAATGAGTGTTGCTTGCTTGCTGGGCATGGCGCTTATTATATCAAGGAGACAACCAGCGCAGGCCAGAAATTATATGGTACTTTTTTTCCTGTTAGTGGGCTGTGGGATCCTCCTGGGGCCTGTGCTGCGGCAGTAAGAAGTATGGTGTCCGTACGCCTAGACTTCTTGGTACGATCGCTCCTATTATTTCATTTACACGTAGACTGCTTCACGCAAGAGACTCCTGTATACTGACTCCCAAGTCCCAACTAGCTAGATTCGTATTGACTATTTATATAAAACTTTTCAATAGCTAAATTATTTACAGACAGTTCTAGCTCACCTATATCAGGAATTGTGGGCTCACTTTATTAATTATTTAATTAATTAAATAACCTGTCATGCAGTCTCACGTGCATGGCGCAGTTACGTGTAAATGAAGTCATGCAGTGTTCCCGTGATTGGGGAGCCACGGAGCATGATCGACCCCCGTGATTCTTGCATGCAACGGGAGCACGTGTTCAATTAATTATATAATCGACCGATCAGAATATAATCGACCGATGTCTGGCCTGCGCTGGTTGTCTCCTTGATATAATCGACCCAAGTGCCCTGCGCAGCCGGCAACTTGCCACGCGCGGACATGGCTGACGGCGGAGCTCAGAAATTTTGCGTCTGAGCCCCGATTCAGTCAGAGTACTTGCAAGCGATGCGTCTTTTCAAGGCGCATATGCTACTACAATCGGCTACGGCTGTAATGCGGTATTGTGACGAGCCCGAAGCTATTACGCAACATAATGGCCAGCTATGCCTATGCAGAGAGATATGCTCTCTGCCGAGAAGCCATGCCCTAGCCCTTGAATTGAATTGAATTGAATTGTAACATAACTCCGTTGGAAGTATATGTAGCACATAGCCCTTGAGAGGGGGCAGATGGCCTATCATACATCCTAAGCTACTTCCTGCAAGGGTGGGGATGTAAAGGACCCTTGCTCTAGGTGCACCAGGGCACGTGCATCCCCATGATCTTCAAGCTACATATGCCCAGCGAAGGGGGAGCCTGTCATGGGGGGGAAGATCAGCATAGCTATACAAAGAAAGCTAGGGCATGGCTTCTCAGCAGGGAGTGACCCCCTGCATGGGCACGGCATAATTAAATAAAGCTAGGTATCATCTGGAGGGTGGCTCATCATAGGCACACATGTACATGACTAAGAATGCTAGGCATCAGCTGGTATAGTGCCTGTAGTAGGCGGGCATGTACAAGGCCACTGTCTATCTATTCTACACTACTGCTGCTGTATTCCCCTAGGCTGGGGCTGCCGGAGTCGCTGCATGGGGCCGCGGTGGTTGAGGGGGTCGCGTGCCAGGGCTTGTGGCCGACGTAGACGTCCGCCCCCTTCCAGTACACCGGCTGGCCCGCCTTGGTCTGCCGGAGCTGGAGGTAGGTCGGCCATAGCTCCCGTCGCCGTTGTTGCTGCGCCAGGGTCAAGTCCACGGTGAAGGGAGTGTTCTCGAGCCGCTTGCGGCGTCTGAGGAACGAAACCTTGTCCGCTGGCCGGGCTGTCAAAGATGAGAAGAAGCGGAGGCGCCCCTGCCTTACCCCGCGCGCGGAGGAGGCGGTGGGCGGTCAGCTTAATCTCACCAAGGAGGCCCATGCGTGCAAGGATTTTGCTCTCAAACGCACGTGCAAGCTTCTCGGAATTCTCACCTTCCACCAGGTCGAAGTTCTTGAGGATGGCCTTGAGGCTGCGCTTGGAGAGCTCGGCCTCCTCGCGGAGGTCAAGCGTCTGCCGCTGGAGCTGGGCTGCGACGGCGGAGGCGGTGGAGGTGGTATGTTGCTTAAGCATGTCCGCCCAGGTGGTGATGGGAGGAGCATCGCCGGCCAGGCCAGCCGGGGCTGGCTTGGCGGCAATGTCCTTCACCGCCTGGGCGGTGAGGCCTGCGGTGTTCTGCAGAACCTCGATAGCGATGGCGTTGTCCTTAAGACGCTGGTCGATGTCACGGAGCTGGGCGGTGATGGCGTCGGAGGTGGAGGTGGTGGCGGTGGAGGAGGCGAGGAGGGTGGAGGTGGCGGTGGAGATGGTGGAGGTGGCGGTGGAAAGGAGGGGAAGCTCGGCAGTCAGCGTGCCGCCGATGGCCGCCACATCTGCAGCAATGGGGTCCACGTGCTCCTCGAGGACCTCCTTAAGGAGTGAGCGGATGGAGGATTCGGTTAAGGTGGTGGTGAGAGGCTTGGGGGGCCAAAGCTCCCCGATGGAGCGTCCAAGGAGGGAAAAGAGAACGACTTGCTGGAGGTAGGGGCGGTGGAGGCTGGGAATGGTGTCGAAACAGGGGATACGAATCCAGCGAGGGTCAAAGAGGCGACCTTGGTTGAAGAGCTGCTTGCATAGTGCAAGAAGCTAGGCGTGCGTTCCATGAAACACGCAGACCAGGATGCGTTCCGTGGTAAGCGTGCATGTCAAGGAAGCCGGGCTGGCTGGCTTCGGCGACAAAGTCGGCCTCTACCCAACTCGGCTCGGCAGAGCGACTGCGCTTGGCGGTTCAGGCGACGCTGCGGGCGAGGCGGGCTCAGCAGGGGGCTGGGCGACCACTAGAGCTTGGCTAGTGGCGCCGCTGCCTTCTGGGCCGGTTGGCGAAGCTGCAGCCGGGGCTGCAGACGTATTTTCATTGCTGAGCGCAGCCGCCAGGCTGCGGGTGCGTCGAGAGGCGTTTGCTCATCGTATAGTGCGTTATAGCTTCGGAAAATTATATCAGCATGTGCGTCTAAGAAAGACGAAGCGATTGTGATATTCACAGCTGAATTCGGTGCTCAAACGTGAAAGTTATGAGCTCCGACAGCCATGGCTACCTCGTGGCTCGTGATTATAGGCATGGCGTGGCTAAATTGCCCTAGCCCTTGTATAGCCATGATGATCTTCCTCCCCCGTGCCAGGATCCCCCCCTTAGGCGGGTTGAACCTGAGACAGCATGGTGGTGCGGGTGCCCTGGTGCACCTAGAGCAAGGGTAGCTTACATTCCCACCCTTGCATGAAGTAGCCTAGGATGTGTTAAAAGCCATACGCCCCTTCTCAGGGATATGTGCTACATTGACTCCCAACGGAGCGATGTTGATAATTAATTAATTAATTAATTAATGGCCAGCAAACGCACCACGACGCAGCGCAGCCTGGCGGCAGCGCTGAGTCCTGAAGCTACGCCCCCGGGCCCGAAAGGGCAGCATTGCCACTACTTAAGCCTTAGGTGGTACATTCGGCTCCTCCTGCATGCGGCCTCACCCACGGCCTCCCCTGACCCCAAGCGCAGTCGCCCTGCACCGAACCGCAGCACGAGTCGTCGTCGTCGTCGTCGTCGTCGTCGTCGTCGTCGTCGTCGTCGTCGTCGTCGTCGTCGTCGTCGTCGTCGTCGTCGTCGTCGTCGTCGTCGTCGTCGTCGTCGTCGTCGTCGTCGTCGTCGTCGTCGCCGCCGTTGTCGTTGTTGTGTTTTTTTCGTTTTCTTTTTATACCTTTTTGGTTTGTTACCATCTATCTCCCTCCATGCAGGTCTTCCTATACAGATACGATGCAGTTCTTCGCATCTTTCCTCTCAGACAACTACCCTAGTCCTTTCACGGCGTTAATTGGATCGCCATTCGGTCCAGAAATAGTTGTCTCACTAAATATTATATATAGTGAGGCAGTTGACTTACTGGAATTCTACATAAATCGTTCCGGTCAGGAGGAAAGATGGACAATTGTCTAACGTCGCTTACTTTAGATATTTTTTAAGAAAATGGCAAGTTAAAATCTGCGTATAAATGGTGCCCAGCTAGCGCTCATTCACACGATTTGCGCACCTGCACATGATTGTTGGTGGCAGCTCATGCCACATCAGCATCAATAATCACAGTATGTGCACAATAGGGTGTCTCATTATAGTCAGCTTCGGAGATATGCGGGTACCCGGGGATGCGCGCGTCCCTTACCAATAAATGGTTACAGCTCCAGCATTCATCGCACACGCGAAATTCGGAACTTGGATACTAGAAGATGGTGCATGACCCCGCAGACACCTGGCAGGCCAGTGCGCGCCGGTCAGCACCGCTTGGCATGACGAGATGCTTTGGGTGTCAGGACCAGCCCGCCCAGAACGGCACCCAATGTAAATGGCAGGGCCGCCCGCAGTATACTCCTGGCTGCTTCATGCTTGCTCATGCCCTTGGTCACATTCCTTCTCAGTCTCTGGTTACCCGTCGCACTGGCATGGTCTGAAGAAGGCAAGCCATCGCTACCAAAGGCAGCCGACGTAACGGAACCTTGTGTGCACTGCCAATATGACGCGATGAGTCGCTGCTTGCAGACCATCGTCGCCACCACCGAGGGCTGAGCTTGCACGGCGTCCCACCAGACCTGTAGCCGGCCGAACTCAGGCATCGTTCCGTCCGCGTACGGCAGCATTAGCTGCCCATAATGCGGCCCGATCCATTCGACGCGCTGCCACAAGGGAATGAGGGCGGCATCCACGATGGAAAACGCCGCCCCCAGGAAGTATGGCCCTCCACCTGATACAGGGTCCGCCATCGCTCCCCCCAACGCACAGCATCCCTCAAGAAAGGCCGCCTTGGCCTTGGCTTGCCCCTCTGGGTCCTGCAGAACGAGCACCCGGTCAAACGCTGGCAGCAGCTGGTTCTCCACATACTCTGCCCACACGCGCGCATGGGCGCGGGCGATCGGGTCCACCGGCACTATCGGCTGGCCACCGTCATGACCACCATCCCCCGTGAGGCCTTGGCCACGAAAGGCAGCGTCCACGTATTCCACCAAGGGCAGGGACCCCCATGCAGAGCCCAACCCTGCATGGTGCAACGCGGGCAGCACCCCCATCGGGGACGCGGCCACAAACTCCGGGTACCGGGACCGCAGCGTGGCGGATGGCAGCGGTCGCCTGGTGTACCCCCCAGGGGCCCCAGGGTCCACCTCCCACGGGTTCACCTCCACGTAATGGTAAGGGACGCCCGCCTCCTCCAGCGCGATCCACGCCGTCTGGGAACGTGGGCAGGACCAGGCGGCGTAGAGCGTGACAGCTGGCGGCGACAGTGCGGCTATGGAGATGCCGCCATTCACTCCCGCCGCGGTGTGATGACCTGGACGCGTCGATGATGATGTATGCACGCCTTGTGGCTCCTCCTTGCTGGTGTTGCCCATGGAGGAGGAGACAGCGGAGGGCACGGCGGAGAGGATGGTGCGGGAGCGGCGCGCTATGGTGGCCTCCCCCTGGGCGGGCACCCAGCTGGGGTCCCAGAGCGTGTCCACGGGGCTCTGTGCCGCGACAGCTGGCGCCGCCTGCCGGACAGATGATGTGGCCGCAGCTGACAATGATGATGTCACCCGCCCCGTGCTATCTGCCTTAGGCTGCGGTTGGCGTTGCTGCGTTTGATGTGACTTGTTTGTACTGAAATGCTCCAGCGGTTGAGGCGGCATGCCGGCGGGTGCTTCGACAACAGCATGGTTGTCGTTGTCGGCACGTGCCGAGGGGTCTGCGGCAGGTATAGGTGTAAGCTCCGGGCTGCTATTTGGACCAACGTGGTCGTGACGCAGTGCGGACTCATCATCGATCATCATGGGGAGAGGGCAACTATCCGACATGTCCACGTGGTGGGCAGCAACGAACGCGTCCAGCTTGTCCTTGACGCGGCGCGCGGCGCGGCGGTCGAACAGCATGCCGAGCGCGCGGTACATGAGGCGCACGAGGGCGGGGCGGGAGAGCTGGAACGCGCGCGCCACGCGGACCAGCTCGAGGGAGACGGACGTGCAGAATATGCCTGCAGCCGGTGTGGGGGTGGGGGTGGGGGGAGGAGGATGTGGGTGGGGAGGTTGGGGGTGGGGAGGAGGAGGGGAGAGAGGGGAGGGGAGGTTATGAGGGGACACCAGGAGGGGAGTAGGTTTCACCAAGTCCAATAATGGCTTCTTCACGAGCTGGATTGGCAGCAGGTGGAAGGTTGTGTGACAGAAAATAGCACAACCGCAGTTGGTCCTCTCAGCTGGAAGGGTTTTCGTGCGTAGTTACATGCAACAGTGGGCATTTCAAAATGCCAATATGTAAGCCGAAATTCTACGTTGCGCTTCTGCTGGTTACAAATGCACACATCGTAAAATCAATCTAATAGTGTATAATAGGTAGTAGACACTAAATTACACCAGAAAAAGTAACAATCATCCTAACCAACTGCAGCAAACTCATGGCTTGGGCTGGTCCACAGCCGTTCGCTAACCTGCAACGTGCACGCACATACGCATGCGCATGTGCAAACCAGCAATTAAGGCCTGCAGGTAAGACACTGCAACCACCAGCCTTGCTACAAAGCTAGAATGCAACCACCTGGAGGGGTTGCCTTGCAAAGCGATGGCAGCACGACAGCCACATAGGTTACTGTAATTACCGCTGTAGGGGAAAAAGCAATAAGGGCAACTTGTCTTATTGGGCCAACAATCGGCGTACCCAATGGGACCACGTCATTTAATACTTAACCTAATGATTAACTAGATGGCGCACCCACCTGGGTCATCCGTGCACACGCAGAGCGGGTACGTCTCATCCTCCACAAACGAACGGAGGGGGTGGCCCTGGATGGAGCACAGGCAGGGTGCGGGCGCGCCCTCCTGCTCTGTCCACCCATTGCAGCGCGAGCATGCTGACGTCTGCCACCAAAGGGCGGAGGTGGGACAGCAGTGGCAGCAGCAGGAGGAAGCAGGAGAGCGTTAGCACTTTCCTACGTAACAGGGAATGGGATGCCCAGCCAGTAAATAAATACTTGCTGTAGCAACAAAGCCTGTTGGTGGTATGGGATGAGTTTGGACGTGCAACAAACACCAAAGCCCCTGGGCGGATTTGGTCACCCCGTCCGACAGGTCTATTCCCCGAGACTTTGCACCCCAGATTCAAAAAGGGCACAGAAATGCACAACGAGATCCTGCGAGTCTTCACCGCCAGCTGGGGGTGAGCCCAAGCACAGCAAAGAAAGAAACCCCCCCCCCCCCCCCCCCCCCCACCGCCATGCAAGCCACCACACACCTACCCGGCAAGTAACACTACAATCTCCAGCGCAGAAACAAGCCCAAAGCTTCACACGGCGGCCCCAGGTGGTTGGATTCGATTTCATGAAGCGTGGCCAACAGATTGAATCAACAATGGTTAGGAAATGAGACATAACACCCACACGTCCAGACAAGAAGGTTGCACCCACAGCTCCACACAAGAAGGTGCCATCCAGGGATCTAGACAAGCAGGGTCCACTCACATTTGGGTCGCATGCCGTGCCCGACGCGCAGCACGCGCACCGCGCCAGGTGCGGCATCGTCAGCACGTTCGACGTCACGTTCAGCTCCACCGGTATCCGCTGCCGCCGCAACTGCCCCGCCAGCGCCTCGTCCAAACACACCGCGTGCCCCACGCGGTCGGGCCCAAACTCCATGATCTCCCGCGCCTCCGCCTCGTCCCAGTGCTCCGCAAAGTGGACCGTGACCCCTAGCCCTGCGGCCCTCGCGCGCGCCAACGTGGGCTGAAACAGCCCGAACGACGCCGTCATCGGGTTCCCTGAGAAGTCCACCCCCACAACCACCTCCCTGGGCAGCGATATCGCCAAGTCAACCGTGTCCTCGGCATCCCCCAGCCCCTTGGCGCGGTCTATACTTAGCACGAGGCGAGCAACGATCGCCCCCGGCCCGAGCTGGCTTCGGGTCTCTTCCATCGCCTCCAGCACGGCCTGCACGTACTCTTGCTTGGACCGCCCGCGGATGCTGCGGGGCGTCGTCCGCAGCTCCACGTAGCCGACGTTGTCGGCCGCAAAGTCGCGCAGCGCCTCGGCCACCAGCCGGCGCACGGTGACGAGGGAGGACACTGCCGCGTGGACGCGCTTGAAGGCAGCGAAGGCGTCCGCCATGGAGGTAATTGGGGCGGGGGTGGAGGGGATGGGGGCCGTGCCGCTGTGGCTATTGTTGGGCGGGGAGGGGGAGGAAGATTTGGAATGTGAGGGTGCTGCTGCTGTTGCTCCCCCTGCCCCTGCGGCTGGCGCTGGTGATGATGTGGCAGAGGAGGGCGTGGCCGCAAGAGAGGTGGAGGACAGTGGCGGGAGTGGCTGTGGGGGTGATGGCAGTGCTTGGGATGCGGGGGATGGCGGGTTGCTGCTGGCCGTCACAGCTGGAGGGGTGGCAGCGGCCGCTGGAGGAGTGGCGCCCTCAGGGTTCTTTTGCGGCGAGGGCTGGGGGTAAGGTTCCTGAGGCAGACCTGCTTCGTTCGCCTGCGGCGTGTGCGGTGCTTGATCTGCTTGGTGTGCATGCTGCTGCGCTGACTGCTGGTCTTTGCCACGATGTTCGTCAGCCAGGCTGGTGCTGCCGCCGCTGGTACCGCCGCCAGGGTTAGAGTGGCCGCCAGTGAGCTCGTCCAGGGTCTTCAGGGAGATGCAGCCGTGCAGGTGGGCGTGGAGCTCTACTTTTGGCATGGCCCGGCAAAAGGCCAGCAAGCTCTCTCCACGGTCGCTGTCCATGGATCCCAATCCAAAGGATTACAATGGCGTGAATGCCTGGTAAAATATCTTCACTTTGTAGAAGCGACCCGCAAAAAATACGATTGCTGAGGCAGCTACCAGGTTCGAGGTGATCTCCTCGGACTAAAGACAGGCTTGGCCGACAGCGTGGACATCGTGGTATGCTACCACCTGCAAAAGCGTACGAGACAGTATCACCAGGGAACGTGAACGGTTCTCAGCATGCAGATGTCAAGAAGAAGCATTGAGCCGGTTGGCAGGATATCGGCGAGTAGGCCATTACGAAACCTGACTCTCTAAGAAGGGCATCAGTAAGGAGGGCGTCCAGAACGACCAGAATTCTGCAGGCGGTAGTTTCACGCAAAGCTGGACACCAGGTACACATTTCACGGGCCTGATCCTAACGTGAATTCGCAATTTTTCCCGCGTGCGCTTGACCACCAATGTATTATATCAGGGAACTCCGGCAAACTGCGGATCTGCCACCTAATAAGTAGAATGGAGACTGAAGATTGTACCAATATTCCTGCTTAGGGCGTGGCGTTTCGCGAAACAGAAACAATGCTAGCAAGCGACGACTCACGGTAGGAGGTGAGATCGCATGCACACCAACGCGGCCCATGGCTCCATGCCAATTGTAAGACTGTCGTCGGGTCACAGGGCAAAACCGACTAAGAAACTCCGACACACCGAGCTGCCAGAAAGAGATTTCTCGCTTCGAAGCAACTTATGCCCTAATTAGACGTTCATAAAAGTGCCAACGATGACGCAGCAGGGCTTACAGTAGCTAAAACTATGCTTGGTCTACGTACTGATCCCTTTAACCTGGGCTCGGCTAAGTCGGCTTCGTGCAGCGCTGACTAGGAAATGGATCCCCTGTCGCGGCCTCGTTCGCGTCACGTGATATCGCTGTCCTCGGTCTCCGGATATCTGTGCTAGATTGGCCACATCAGCTTTGCTCCAATCGCACGCAGCTATACGCAATCTCCACCGTAGTTGTGACGTAGATTGCTACTACGAGTGAAAAATTAAAGGCAATATATATGTCAAAATCGCTTGCAACAACATCAATCCAAAGTGGTTAACTTAACCAGGTCACCCAAAGGTCGAAAGATCGAAACTTTCCTCCGATACTCCAAGAGATCCCCCCTTCGAATCGGAGTGGCGCAGTGGAAGCGTGTTGGGCCCATAAAATGTTATCATAACCATGAACATTTTTTGGCCGCGCTTCGTTGCTTTTATCGATCCTTTTGGGCTATCCCCCCTTTCTTCGGCCGCGATTCCCCCTCGATCGACTTTTTATTAAAACTTACCTTCTGCCATCATGTGACTGACGTGGAAATCTCCATGGATCACACACACACTCTAGTCGGCCAAGGGGTGCCCCGGCCACAAACCCGTTCTTCCCGTAACTGGGATGGCACATGTCCGTGCCTAGACTAGATAGCTTAGAGTTAGGTTAGTTCGATTACGCGGCTTCGCCCACCTCCACCCATCCAGCAAGGCATGTGTGCTAAATGATCTCCCAACGGAGTCATGTTGTCATCTCATTTTTAATTTAATATCCTTGCCTAGATCATCGCGGAAAGTCCAAGGGTGTCCGCCTTGCTGCGCACGGCCAACGACGGCCTGGGTGAGGATGAAACGCCACATGGGTGGGCCGGCTTGGTGCCACTGAACTAGTCTATCTGTTGTGTCCACCTAGTAGTGTGCGGGCCAGGTGCCCGAGTAGGCCCATGCAACTGTGCCCATGAGCATACGGAAAACAAAAGGTAAACCGGCGTGTACATGGCAACTGAGAAAGTAAGTGGGTATGACTTCCCTTGATGACAGAAGCCCCCGCATGGTACCGGCCCACCCTTGTCACCCTTGGCTTGCTAGACACACCATGGATCGCCACTAGTGACCACTGACCCATGGTAAAGCTGACAACTGCATGTTGATGAGTCCAAGTCATGCGCTGAGAGGTAGGCATGCATGCCAATGGTTGTCCATTTGTCATTGCACACACACATGACGTTTGCCAATGCAAAGAGCATGGTGCAGTATTTCCTGCTTCTCTTCTCATGCATTACCGTTGTGAGCTCCACGCTTGCATGTCAACCACGGTGATGTGTCATGTCAAGATCACCCATTTTAAGCTACAATACATTAGCTAGGCACTATACGGAACGCCACATCAAGCTACATCTCCCCTCAGCTTCTCTTATGTAGTTCCTCGCGTTCCATGTTCATACGAAGGACCTCCCCTGGAGAAGGCAGCCCCTTTGGCTCTGTCTTTTTACCGCCGCTGCCGCTCTTGGCGTTTTGTCGCAATATAGAACCAGGGCTAGGGTAAGGCCGCATTTGCCACAAAGGACCCTGCAAGTAACACAGCCCAAGAAGTACACAACAGCATGCGGCAGGCAACGTGGTCAGCACACACTTGCCTGCCTCAAAAGTACCAGGCACTCAGCACTCCCCCGCGACATAGAGGTGGTAAAGAGAGCCAGGTACAGCCAAAAGTTCCACGGATGGCATTGTAGGGCAAGTATGTCAATGGTATCAAGGAGAAAACCAGCATGGTATATCCATCCACCGTTGGGTGCGAGAAACGCGCCAAAGAAAAGCACACATTGATAATGGATGACTTCTTTTTGCCAAACAACAACCATAGGACCCAACTAGTCAAATCCTAGTGGATGTACAACGAAACCCATGCGACCACTGGGGCAGGCATGGACTTGTGAGGAGGAAATATAGAAAAACGAGGAAAAACGTGATGACCTTGCCCACATGCTATTAGTTATAGAGCATAATGGCCCCATCACGCTCGGGCACCCCTCCAAGATGTGGAACCCATCCAGTCGACGTGGTTTTAATCGGTGATTGACATATGAAGCTATATCTCAAAGAGGGGGCTAGACCCCCTTAAAATTCCTCCCAGAACACTCAGCAAGGCATCAGACATGCAGGCGCGCCCTGCCACGCTGACACTAGGCAAGCCCGTGAGATTTTGTAACCAGTCTTATCAAGCAGACAGGAAGAGGCTTCACAGACAAGGCGACAACCAGTGTCCTTGTGCCATGTCAGCCTAACGAGGTCTTCCATGGGCATCACTTATCATCTCGCAATAAACCATCTCTTCTGAGTCGTAAGAAACCATCTCTTCTCAGTCATAAGAAACCAGAATGCGCAACGCCTGGCGATGAACCTAAACAACAAGACAAGGATGTTTCCTGCTCGCAAGCGTCGCTCTGATGCGTGATGGGGGATCTGGGTGTGATGGGCGCTTTATTTGTGGATGCTCTGCGAGCCATGGATAGGCTTCCCATCTTCCATAGGAACAAGTCGATCCAATCTGCATGTGCCAAGGTGCCCTCCCCACAAGTTGTACGATGCAAGTTGTAGTACGCAAACATCCAGGTCCTGGGGTAGGACCACGTACCGACGCGGTGGTGTCCGCAGCTTTCGGCGTGACGCCCTCAAGTCCCACGCTCCTGCCGCACACACCAAGCAGGAGGGCAGCCAAGGAAACCAGGCAGGGCCGCCATGTTACTACAAGGCATTCCAGGAAGTGGCGGTTACATGGTCAAGAGTACCAAGGAGGACTTGACTGCAGCCATACTACTATAAGAGCAGTACCTAGAGATGTTCACCAAGCTATAGGATTGCTGACATATAGTTGGTTTAATCACATCACGTCAGTTGCTAATGTGCCCTAAAGGAACACTTTTCCCTGGTTAACGTTTAGCAGGCACAGCAGCATGATAGTGGGACGGAAGGAAAACATGCCTAGTTATAGCCAGAATGCAATCATGGTAGGACCAACGCAGCACAGACGACCACGGTTCGTAAACCCACCATCTGCCGAAAGAATAAGACCCACCATCCACCACAATCTAATACAAACGTGCCATCCGCAACCATCTAAAATGCACCCACCATCTGCCACAATCTTAGACAAGCCCACCATCTGCTACTATCTGATGCATACCCACCATCCACTACAGGCTTACATAAACCCAACATCCGCCACAATCTTAGACAAGCCCACCATCTGCTACTATCTGATGCATACCCACCATCCACTACAGGCTTACATAAACCCACCATCCGCCACAATCTTAGACAAGCCCACCATCTGCTACTATCTGATGCATACCCACCATCCACTACAGGCTTACATAAACCCAACATCCGCCACGGGCTTATAGAGCCCCCACCATCCGCCACAGGCTTATATAAACGGACCATCCGCCACAATGACATCTACATTCATTTAGTTTCATCCACAGCAGTTGCCTGGTAGTATGCACCCACCATCCGCCACGTGGCGCGTCCGAGTACGAGCTGGGGTCCATCGGGTCCAGCTCGTCGTCCTCCGACGCCCCCCGCCCTTTCCGCTTGCTGCACGCACGGACCGCCCGGGCCGATCATGCATCACCAGGAATAGCGTACCGTTGGGTATGGCAGGAAATACGTGCGGATCTGAGTTCATGGAATAGGCACGGACGATAGTGGGGTCAATATCTGCTCATTACCAGGGATCTATTGGGGTCATCTGGACATGAGCCAAGATAAGGCGCGTAGTAAACAAGTTACAAGTCCCTGGAGTGATACATTATATGGCAGAGTGGGTGCAAGGCTGATTGATACCAATCAAAGGTTAGCGCTTTGAAAATAATAACATTTACTTCGATAACTTGAACAATCTTTCCCGTTTTCAACATTAGCTT
Source organism: Mesostigma viride (assembly GCA_009746045.1). Taxonomy (NCBI): domain Eukaryota; kingdom Viridiplantae; phylum Streptophyta; class Mesostigmatophyceae; order Mesostigmatales; family Mesostigmataceae; genus Mesostigma; species Mesostigma viride. The sequence goes on from RPFO01000253.1 coordinate 2,782,750, forward strand.
CTGTTTTATTTGATTACCGTGAACCAACCACCCCATCGTGGCATTACCCTTGATATGGCGGTCGTCCCTTTGAATCACGTGCGGCTACATCGCCCGCAGTTGGCGGACCCGCCGCCCCGCTGGACTCGACCGAGTTGGCGATCTCCTGGCGCCAGCGCGGCAGCTGCTGCTCGTCCTCTTTGTTGCTGGCGCCCGCGTCGCCCTGCTGCGCCTCCTGGGTGTCCCCGTTCTCTGCGCCGGAACCGCTGGCACCCGCGCGTCGGTTCTGCGACTCAGGCGGTGGCTTGTTGAGGACTCTGCAGCAGTGCATCCGCCCGGGGGGGGGAGAAGGGGAAGGGGGAGGACATGGTTGGGGCAGGGGGAGAACGGGAAAACACGGTTAGGGCAAGGCGAGAGGAGAAGGGTAAAGGGAGGTCATGCTTAGGGCAAGAGAGAGGAGGCTGAGCAGGAGACACAGTGCCGTGCATAGCGGTGCCGGAGAGAGTGTCAACGAAACGGAGCGAGCCAGGCACATGGGGAAGGAGTAGGAGGTGCAATCGGGATCATGGGAGTTACTTGGCATTTGCCGATATATGGCACAAGCCCCCTCCCTCCTTGTCATTGTGTACAGGGGTTGAAGGTTCGTCTACTTTGTATTGGCACCCACGTGACGCAGTCACGTGACAATTAATAATTTATTTAATTAATTAATGAATGGCACAAGTCGCATCACCACCATCATACCTGGCACCCCTCCACTTACAGTATATTACATTGATATGGGCCACGACTGTTCACCGAAACAAGAGGTCATACATCAACAAGGAAGACACCCTGGTATTGTAAAGCACTGGGGACCAGGCTGAGATATGCAGCGACCATAATGGGCATCCCCCACCCCCATCACCCATGGGATACGTGCTACATGATCTCCCAACGGAGTCATGTTATAATTTAATTTTGAATTTTAATAACGGACATGATCAAGGCACACGAGCTCTTTCGAGGCGATCATTGGAGTATTCCGATTCTAGGCACAGGCTGCAGGAAAGATGATAATAACACCCCCCGGACCTGCTACAGTGCATGCAGTAGCCACAACCCCCCCACCCACACACCTGCTGCAGTGGATGCATTAGCCATAACACGCCCCCCACCTGCTGCAGTGCATGCAGTAGCCGTGTGACTGGACCAGCCCCCGCCCCCAACCCCCGCAACCGTGGCACCGCTTGAACTTGGCAGCGCTCTTGCTGTCATCCGTGGCGGCAGAACCCGGGGCAGAAGCAGCGCTGTCTGCGGCGCCTGCGCGGGGGGCGGGTGCTGGGCGCTCCCACGTGGTCACCCCCGTTGTGCTGTTGTAGTAGTACTTGGCACCTGCCACCGCGACGGCAAACGAGATGATGGCACATAATTCAGGGACATATCACCGATGGCTCGAAAAAACCTATATATATAGTAGTATCATGGGCCACGTAAACACAGCAATGATCAGCAATAGCAACAAAATAGTACTGAGTAGGTGTGCCCTCTAGCCACAACGATGCGGACAGCAGGAACCGCAACACCACCGTATTGAGTAGGTGTGCCCTCTAGCCACAACGATGCGTACCACAGGAACCGCAACACCACCGTATTGAGTAGGTGCGCCCTCTAGCCACAACGATGCGTACCACAGGAACCGCAACACCACCGTATTGAGTAGGTGCGCCCTCTAGCCACAACGATGCATTCAAAAGGAACCACAACACCACCGTATTGAGTAGGTGTGCCCTCTAGCCACAACGATGCGTACCACAGGAACCACAACACCACCGTATTGAGTAGGTGCGCCCTCTAGCCACAACGATGCATTCAAAAGGAACCGCAACACCACCGTATTGAGTAGGTGCGCCCTCTAGCCACAACGATGCGTACCACAGGAACCACAACACCACCGTATTGAGTAGGTGTGCCCTCTAGCCACAACGATGCATTCAAAAGGAACCGCAACACCACCGTATTGAGTAGGTGCGCCCTCTAGCCACAACGATGCGTACAAAAGGAACCACAACACCACCGTATTGAGTAGGTGCGCCCTCTAGCCACAACGATGCGTACCACAGGAACCACAACACCACCGTATTGAGTAGGTGCGCCCTCTAGCCACAACGATGCGTACCACAGGAACCACAACACCACCGTATTGAGTAGGTGCGCCCTCTAGCCACAACGATGCGTACCACAGGAACCACAACACCACCGTATTGAGTAGGTGCGCCCTCTAGCCACAACGATGCATTCAAAAGGAACCGCAACACCACCGTATTGAGTAGGTGCGCCCTCTAGCCACAACGATGCGTACAAAAGGAACCACAACACCACCGTATTGAGTAGGTGCGCCCTCTAGCCACAACGATGCGTACCACAGGAACCGCAACACCACCGTATTGAGTAGGTGCGCCCTCTAGCCACAACGATGCGTACCACAGGAACCACAACACCACCGTATTGAGTAGGTGCGCCCTCTAGCCACAACGATGCGTACCACAGGAACCACAACACCACCGTATTGAGTAGGTGCGCCCTCTAGCCACAACGATGCGTACCACAGGAACCGCAACACCACCGTATTGAGTAGGTGCGCCCTCTAGCCACAACGATGCGTACCACAGGAACCACAACACCACCGTATTGAGTAGGTGCGCCCTCTAGCCACAACGATGCGTACCACAGGAACCGCAACACCACCGTATTGAGTAGGTGCGCCCTCTAGCCACAACGATGCGTACCACAGGAACCACAACACCACCGTATTGAGTAGGTGCGCCCTCTAGCCACAACGATGCGTACCACAGGAACCGCAACACCACCGTATTGAGTAGGTGCGCCCTCTAGCCACAACGATGCGGACCACAGGAACCGCAACACCACCGTATTGAGTAGGTGTGCCCTCTAGCCACAACGATGGATTCAAAAGGAACCGCAACACCACCGTATTGAGTAGGTGCGCCCTCTAGCCACAACGATGCGTACCACAGGAACCACAACACCACCGTATTGAGTAGGTGCGCCCTCTAGCCACAACGATGCATTCAAAAGGAACCGCAACACCACCGTATTGAGTAGGTGTGCCCTCTAGCCACAACGATGGATTCAAAAGGAACCGCAACACCACCGTATTGAGTAGGTGCGCCCTCTAGCCACAACGATGGATTCAAAAGGAACCGCAACACCACCGTATTGAGTAGGTGCGCCCTCTAGCCACAACGATGCGTACCACAGGAACCACAACACCACCGTATTGAGTAGGTGCGCCCTCTAGCCACAACGATGCGTACCACAGGAACCGCAACACCACCGTATTGAGTAGGTGCGCCCTCTAGCCACAACGATGGATTCAAAAGGAACCGCAACACCACCGTATTGAGTAGGTGCGCCCTCTAGCCACAACGATGCATTCAAAAGGAACCACAACACCACCGTATTGAGTAGGTGCGCCCTCTAGCCACAACGATGCGGACCACAGGAACCGCAACACCACCGTATTGAGTAGGTGCGCCCTCTAGCCACAACGATGCGTACCACAGGAACCGCAACACCACCGTATTGAGTAGGTGCGCCCTCTAGCCACAACGATGCGTACCACAGGAACCGCAACACCACCGTATTGAGTAGGTGCGCCCTCTAGCCACAACGATGCGTACCACAGGAACCGCAACACCACCGTATTGAGTAGGTGCGCCCTCTAGCCACAACGATGCATTCAAAAGGAACCGCAACACCACCGTATTGAGTAGGTGCGCCCTCTAGCCACAACGATGCGTACCACAGGAACCGCAACACCACCGTATTGAGTAGGTGCGCCCTCTAGCCACAACGATGCGTACCACAGGAACCGCAACACCACCGTATTGAGTAGGTGCGCCCTCTAGCCACAACGATGCGTACCACAGGAACCGCAACACCACCGTATTGAGTAGGTGCGCCCTCTAGCCACAACGATGCGTACCACAGGAACCACAACACCACCGTATTGAGTAGGTGTGCCCTCTAGCCACAACGATGCGTACCACAGGAACCGCAACACCACCGTATTGAGTAGGTGCGCCCTCTAGCCACAACGATGCGTACCACAGGAACCGCAACACCACCGTATTGAGTAGGTGCGCCCTCTAGCCACAACGATGCATTCAAAAGGAACCGCAACACCACCGTATTGAGTAGGTGCGCCCTCTAGCCACAACGATGCGTACCACAGGAACCGCAACACCACCGTATTGAGTAGGTGCGCCCTCTAGCCACAACGATGCGTACCACAGGAACCGCAACACCACCGTATTGAGTAGGTGCGCCCTCTAGCCACAACGATGCGTACCCTTGCACCCCCACCACACACACACACTTGCACCCCCACCACACACACACACTTGCACCCCCACCACACACACACACTTGCACCACCACCACACACACACACTTGCACCCCCACCACACACACACACTTGCACCCCCACCACACACACACACTTGCACCCCCACCACACACACACACTTACACCCCCACCACACACACACACTTGCACCCCCACCACACACACACACTTGCACCCCCACCACACACACACACTTGCACCCCCACCACACACACACACTTGCACCCCCACCACACACACACACTTGCACCCCCACCACACACACACACTTGCACCCCCACCACACACACACACTTGCACCCCCACCACACACACACACTTGCACCCCCACCACACACACACACTTGCACCCCCACCACACACACACACACTTGCACCCCACCACACACACACACTTGCACCCCCACCACACACACACACTTGCACCCCCACCACACACACACACTTGCACCCCCACCACACACACACACTTGCACCCCCACCACACACACACACTTGCACCCCCACCACACACACACACTTGCACCCCCACCACACACACACACTTGCACCCCCACCACACACACACACTTGCACCCCCACCACACACACACACTTGCACCCCCACCACACACACACACTTACACCCCCACCACACACACACACTTGCACCCCCACCACACACACACACTTGCACCCCCACCACACACACACACTTGCACCCCCACCACACACACACACTTGCACCCCCACCACACACACACACTTGCACCCCCACCACACACACACACTTGCACCCCCACCACACACACACACTTGCACCCCCACCACACACACACACTTGCACCCCCACCACACACACACACACTTGCACCCCCACCACACACACACACTTGCACCCCCACCACACACACACACTTGCACCCCCACCACACACACACACTTGCACCCCCACCACACACACACACTTGCACCCCCACCACACACACACACTTGCACCCCCACCACACACACACACTTGCACCCCCACCACACACACACACTTGCACCCCCACCACACACACACACTTGCACCCCCACCACACACACACACTTGCACCCCCACCACACACACACACTTGCACCCCCACCACACACACACACTTGCACCCCCACCACACACACACACTTGCACCCCCACCACACACACACACTTGCACCCCCACCACACACACACACTTGCACCCCCACCACACACACACACTTACACCCCCACCACACACACACACTTGCACCCCCACCACACACACACACTTGCACCCCCACCACACACACACACTTGCACCCCCACCACACACACACACTTGCACCCCCACCACACACACACACTTGCACCCCCACCACACACACACACTTGCACCCCCACCACACACACACACTTGCACCCCCACCACACACACACACTTGCACCCCCACCACACACACACACTTGCACCCCCACCACACACACACACTTGCACCCCCACCACACACACACACTTACACCCCCACCACACACACACACTTGCACCCCCACCACACACACACACTTGCACCCCCACCACACACACACACTTGCACCCCCACCACACACACACACTTGCACCCCCACCACACACACACACTTGCACCCCCACCACACACACACACTTACACCCCCACCACACACACACACTTGCACCCCCACCACACACACACACTTGCACCCCCACCACACACACACACTTACACCCCCACCACACACACACACTTGCACCCCCACCACACACACACACTTACACCCCCACCACACACACACACTTGCACCCCCACCACACACACACACTTGCACCCCCACCACACACACACACTTGCACCCCCACCACACACACACACTTGCACCCCCACCACACACACACACTTGCACCCCCACCACACACACACACTTGCACCCCCACCACACACACACACTTGCACCCCCACCACACACACACACTTACACCCCCACCACACACACACACTTGCACCCCCACCACACACACACACTTGCACCCCCACCACACACACACACTTGCACCCCCACCACACACACACACTTGCACCCCCACCACACACACACACTTGCACCCCCACCACACACACACACTTGCACCCCCACCACACACACACACTTGCACCCCCACCACACACACACACTTGCACCCCCACCACACACACACACTTGCACCCCCACCACACACACACACTTGCACCCCCACCACACACACACACTTGCACCCCCACCACACACACACACTTGCACCCCCACCACACACAAACACTTGCACCCCCACCACACACACACACTTGCACCCCCACCACACACACACACAGGAACCGCAACACCACCGTATTGAGTAGGTGTGCCCTCTAGCCACAACGATGCGTACCCTTGCACCCCCACCACACACACACACTTGCACCCCCACCACACACACACACTTGCACCCCCACCACACACACACACTTGCACCCCCACCACACACACACACTTGCACCCCCACCACACACACACACTTGCACCCCCACCACACACACACACTTGCACCCCCACCACACACTTTGTGAGCTCACGCTCGTTCTATCTATGACCTGCGGAAGTCTCAAAGGGGGAGGGGAGGCCGCAGTAGACAGGTCTGACTAGGTAGCCAGTACTGGGGGGGGGGGTACGGTGTTGTGGGGGGGGGGGTACCGGGGACGGTACTGTGGACCGGGGCCAATTTGTGTTGTGGACCGGGGGCAGTCCTGTGGACCGGGGACGGCGCGGCGCCACTGGCCTGTTGGTCAGTGGGCTGGCGTCCGTCACCCCACCTACGACTAGGTAGACGGTGGATACTTAGGGTTGTGGCGGGGCAACAACCACTCCTCTTTGCAGCTGTGTCGACGGCCCACTGACGGCGTGTGTGCACTGCTATGGCGGTGCCGAATGTAAATCACAGCTACCGGCCTCCGAATTATTATTCGGGGGCCTGTTTTATTTAAGGTTATGACGGCTGCGCGACGGGGGTCGGCAGCACCCCAATAACTTGCCGTTCGAAGTGCAGGCGGTAGCTGCCAGTGCCAGATTGTTTTATTTCTGCTGCGTTGTACTCGCCACCCCGGGCTCGCGGGAGGGGTCTGGATAGACGCGGGAGTGACTCTTGATCGGACAACTAAAGCGGGGCAGTCGTGGTGCTAGGGTGGCAACAGCTACAGGCGGAGGGGGAATACGCCGCAGGCAAGTTCGTTGTGTATCGTATGTGCTGGGCCTGGCTAATGAATATCGTCAAGAATAGTGCATGAGCGCGCTATACGAGCATGGGAAGAAGGGGGAATCGAGCCCCCAGGCCAGCATAGGAGCGGGGTGGCTGCAGCCCCAGCGCCAGGGGGGGCAGCACCCTAAACAGCCTAACATTTCCTCGTGCCAAGTGAGGCGACAGCGGCCGGCGGCCAGCGCGGAATGGCGGGGTCGTTGCCGCGTAATTTAAGCGGGGACGAGTTGTTGGGACTGACGGTGCACAGCGGGGAAGGGGAAGGATGTTAGGGCGGGGCGATAGCGGATCCCAGACGCAGCTGCGTCATTGGGGTGCCGGGGGTGCTATGCCTGTGAAGAAAGGTGTACAAAGAATTGCCGAGCCTGCAGGGGTGGCTGCCGAGGGCAGTGCCCACATGGGTGAGAACCCCCCGCAGTGGGGGGTCCCTACGGGGATACTTTTGGCTTCCCCCTTGTATTGCCGCCTGGTTAATGAAGCACTGGTAGCGGCAGGGGACAAGGGGGGCGACGAGAAGTCTGGGCCATACGACAGCTTGCGGCCAAGTGGCCAGGTAGTGGGTGCGGGATGTTACAAAGCCCAGGTCCTCTTGACTGGCCCAGGTCCTTATGACTGGTATGATGTTTCGGCCCTTGTTGTGTGGCCTAGTTAGCTTAGAAACTGCAGATTCTTAGGTTAGCTAATGGCTTGGACGTGTGCCTAACACGTATTTGTAATAAACATGTTTCTCTGGCAGCCCCTCACTCCAATGGAACTAAAGCAGCAATTGGATTTTGTGAGCTCACGCTCGTTCTATCTATGACCTGCGGAAGTCTCAAAGGGGGAGGGGAGGCCGCAGTAGACAGGTCTGACTAGGTAGCCAGTACTAGGGGGGGGGGTACGGTGTTGTGGGGGGGGGGTACCGGGGACGGTACTGTGGACCGGGTCCAATTTGTGTTGTGGACCGGGGGCAGTCCTGTGGACCGGGGACGGCGCGGCGCCACTGGCCTGTTGGTCAGTGGGCTGGCGTCCGTCACCCCACCTACGACTAGGTAGACGGTGGATACTTAGGGTTGTGGCGGGGCAACAACCACTCCTCTTTGCAGCTCCCACCCACCCACCCTTGCTGCCAGACGGATGTTACAAAGCCCAGGTCCTCTTGACTGGCCCAGGTCCTTATGACTGGTATGATGTTTCGGCCCTTGTTGTGTGGCCTAGTTAGCTTAGAAACTGCAGATTCTTAGGTTAGCTAATGGCTTGGACGTGTGCCTAACACGTATTTGTAATAAACATGTTTCTCTGGCAGCCCCTCACTCCAATGGAACTAAAGCAGCAATTGGATACACACTTGCACCCCCACCACACACACACACTTGCACCCCCACCACACACACACACTTACACCCCCACCACACACACACACTTGCACCCCCACCACACACACACACACTTGCACCCCCACCACACACACACACTTGCACCCCCACCACACACACACACTTGCACCCCCACCACACACACACACTTGCACCCCCACCACACACACACACTTGCACCCCCACCACACACACACACTTGCACCCCCACCACACACACACACTTGCACCCCCACCACACACACACACTTGCACCCCCACCACACACACACACTTGCACCCCCACCACACACACACACTTGCACCCCCACCACACACACACACTTGCACCCCCACCACACACACACACTTGCACCCCCACCACACACACACACTTGCACCCCCACCACACACACACACTTGCACCCCCACCACACACACACACTTGCACCCCCACCACACACACACACTTGCACCCCCACCACACACACACACTTGCACCCCCACCACACACACACACTTGCACCCCCACCACACACACACACTTGCACCCCCACCACACACACACACTTGCACCCCCACCACACACACACACTTGCACCCCCACCACACACACACACTTGCACCCCCACCACACACACACACTTGCACCCCCACCACACACACACACTTGCACCCCCACCACACACACACACTTGCACCCCCACCACACACACACACTTGCACCCCCACCACACACACACACTTGCACCCCCACCACACACACACACTTGCACCCCCACCACACACACACACTTGCACCCCCACCACACACACACACTTGCACCCCCACCACACACACACACTTGCACCCCCACCACACACACACACTTGCACCCCCACCACACACACACACTTGCACCCCCACCACACACACACACTTACACCCCCACCACACACACACACTTGCACCCCCACCACACACACACACTTGCACCCCCACCACACACACACACTTGCACCCCCACCACACACACACACTTGCACCCCCACCACACACACACACTTGCACCCCCACCACACACACACACTTGCACCCCCACCACACACACACACTTGCACCCCCACCACACACACACACTTGCACCCCCACCACACACACACACTTGCACCCCCACCACACACACACACTTGCACCCCCACCACACACACACACTTGCACCCCCACCACACACACACACTTGCACCCCCACCACACACACACACTTGCACCCCCACCACACACACACACTTGCACCCCCACCACACACACACACTTGCACCCCCACCACACACACACACTTGCACCCCCACCACACACACACACTTGCACCCCCACCACACACACACACTTGCACCCCCACCACACACACACACACTTACACCCCCACCACACACACACACTTGCACCCCCACCACACACACAGGAACCACAACACCACCGTATTGAGTAGGTGCGCCCTCTAGCCACAACGATGCGTACCCTTGCACCCCCACCACACACACACACTTGCACCCCCACCACACACACAGGAACCACAACACCACCGTATTGAGTAGGTGTGCCCTCTAGCCACAACGATGCATACCCTTGCACCCCCACCACACACACACACTTGCACCCCCACCACACACACACACTTGCACCCCCACCACACACACACACTTGCACCCCCACCACACACACACACTTGCACCCCCACCACACACACACACTTACACCCCCACCACACACACACACTTACACCCCCACCACACACACACACTTGCACCCCCACCACACACACACACTTGCACCCCCACCACACACACACACTTGCACCCCCACCACACACACACCCTTGCACCCCCACCACACACACACACTTGCACCCCCACCACACACACACACTTGCACCCCCACCACACACACACACTTGCACCCCCACCACACACACACACTTGCACCCCCACCACACACACACACTTGCACCCCCACCACACACACACACTTGCACCCCCACCACACACACACACTTGCACCCCACCACACACACACACTTGCACCCCCACCACACACACACACTTGCACCCCCACCACACACACACACTTGCACCCCCACCACACACACACACTTGCACCCCCACCACACACACACACTTGCACCCCCACCACACACACACACTTGCACCCCCACCACACACACACACTTGCACCCCCACCACACACACACACTTGCACCCCCACCACACACACACACTTGCACCCCCACCACACACACACACTTGCACCCCCACCACACACACACACTTGCACCCCCACCACACACACACACTTGCACCCCCACCACACACACACACTTGCACCCCCACCACACACACACACTTGCACCCCCACCACACACACACACTTGCACCCCCACCACACACACACACTTGCACCCCCACCACACACACACACTTGCACCCCCACCACACACACACACTTGCACCCCCACCACACACACACACTTGCACCCCCACCACACACACACACTTGCACCCCCACCACACACACACACTTGCACCCCCACCACACACACACACTTGCACCCCCACCACACACACACACTTGCACCCCCACCACACACACACACTTGCACCCCCACCACACACACACACTTGCACCCCCACCACACACACACACTTGCACCCCCACCACACACACACACTTGCACCCCCACCACACACACACACTTGCACCCCCACCACACACACACACTTGCACCCCCACCACACACACACACTTGCACCCCCACCACACACACACACTTGCACCCCCACCACACACACACACTTGCACCCCCACCACACACACACACTTGCACCCCCACCACACACACACACTTGCACCCCCACCACACACACACACTTGCACCCCCACCACACACACACACTTGCACCCCCACCACACACACACACTTGCACCCCCACCACACACACACACTTGCACCCCCACCACACACACACACTTGCACCCCCACCACACACACACACTTGCACCCCCACCACACACACACACTTGCACCCCCACCACACACACACACTTGCACCCCCACCACACACACACACTTGCACCCCCACCACACACACACACTTGCACCCCCACCACACACACACACTTGCACCCCCACCACACACACACACTTACACCCCCACCACACACACACACTTACACCCCCACCACACACACACACTTGCACCCCCACCACACACACACACTTGCACCCCCACCACACACACACACTTGCACCCCCACCACACACACACACTTGCACCCCCACCACACACACACACTTGCACCCCCACCACACACACACACTTGCACCCCCACCACACACACACACTTGCACCCCCACCACACACACACACTTGCACCCCCACCACACACACACACTTGCACCCCCACCACACACACAGGAACCGCAACACCACCGTATTGAGTAGGTGCGCCCTCTAGCCACAACGATGCGTACCACAGGAACCGCAACACCACCGTATTGAGTAGGTGCGCCCTCTAGCCACAACGATGCGTACCACAGGAACCGCAACACCACCGTATTGAGTAGGTGCGCCCTCTAGCCACAACGATGCGTACCACAGGAACCGCAACACCACCGTATTGAGTAGGTGTGCCCTCTAGCCACAACGATGCGTACCACAGGAACCGCAACACCACCGTATTGAGTAGGTGTGCCCTCTAGCCACAACGATGCGTACCACAGGAACCACAACACCACCGTATTGAGTAGGTGCGCCCTCTAGCCACAACGATGCGTACCACAGGAACCGCAACACCACCGTATTGAGTAGGTGCGCCCTCTAGCCACAACGATGCATTCAAAAGGAACCACAACACCACCGTATTGAGTAGGTGCGCCCTCTAGCCACAACGATGCGTACCACAGGAACCACAACACCACCGTATTGAGTAGGTGTGCCCTCTAGCCACAACGATGCGTACAACAGGAACCACAACACCACCGTATTGAGTAGGTGCGCCCTCTAGCCACAACGATGCGTACCACAGGAACCGCAACACCACCGTATTGAGTAGGTGCGCCCTCTAGCCACAACGATGCATTCAACAGGAACCACAACACCACCGTATTGAGTAGGTGCGCCCTCTAGCCACAACGATGCGTACCACAGGAACCGCAACACCACCGTATTGAGTAGGTGCGCCCTCTAGCCACAACGATGCGTACCACAGGAACCGCAACACCACCGTATTGAGTAGGTGCGCCCTCTAGCCACAACGATGCGGACAGCAGGAACCGCAACACCACCGTATTGAGTAGGTGTGCCCTCTAGCCACAACGATGCGTACCACAGGAACCGCAACACCACCGTATTGAGTAGGTGCGCCCTCTAGCCACAACGATGCGTACCACAGGAACCACAACACCACCGTATTGAGTAGGTGCGCCCTCTAGCCACAACGATGCGTACCACAGGAACCACAACACCACCGTATTGAGTAGGTGCGCCCTCTAGCCACAACGATGCGTACCACAGGAACCGCAACACCACCGTATTGAGTAGGTGCGCCCTCTAGCCACAACGATGCGTACCACAGGAACCGCAACACCACCGTATTGAGTAGGTGCGCCCTCTAGCCACAACGATGCGTACCACAGGAACCGCAACACCACCGTATTGAGTAGGTGCGCCCTCTAGCCACAGCGATGCGTACCACAGGAACCGCAACACCACCGTATTGAGTAGGTGCGCCCTCTAGCCACAACGATGCGTACCACAGGAACCGCAACACCACCGTATTGAGTAGGTGCGCCCTCTAGCCACAACATTGCATTCAACAGGAACCACAACACCACCGTATTGAGTAGGTGCGCCCTCTAGCCACAACGATGCGTACCACAGGAACCACAACACCACCGTATTGAGTAGGTGCGCCCTCTAGCCACAACGATGCATTCAACAGGAACCACAACACCACCGTATTGAGTAGGTGTGCCCTCTAGCCACAACGATGCGTACCACAGGAACCACAACACCACCGTATTGAGTAGGTGTGCCCTCTAGCCACAACGATGCGTACCACAGGAACCGCAACACCACCGTATTGAGTAGGTGCGCCCTCTAGCCACAACGATGGATTCAAAAGGAACCGCAACACCACCGTATTGAGTAGGTGCGCCCTCTAGCCACAACGATGCGTACCACAGGAACCACAACACCACCGTATTGAGTAGGTGCGCCCTCTAGCCACAACGATGGATTCAAAAGGAACCGCAACACCACCGTATTGAGTAGGTGCGCCCTCTAGCCACAACGATGCGTACCACAGGAACCACAACACCACCGTATTGAGTAGGTGCGCCCTCTAGCCACAACGATGGATTCAAAAGGAACCACAACACCACCGTATTGAGTAGGTGCGCCCTCTAGCCACAACGATGCGTACAACAGGAACCACAACACCACCGTATTGAGTAGGTGCGCCCTCTAGCCACAACGATGCGTACCACAGGAACCGCAACACCACCGTATTGAGTAGGTGCGCCCTCTAGCCACAACGATGCGTACCACAGGAACCACAACACCACCGTATTGAGTAGGTGTGCCCTCTAGCCACAACGATGCGTACCACAGGAACCACAACACCACCGTATTGAGTAGGTGCGCCCTCTAGCCACAACGATGCGTACCACAGGAACCACAACACCACCGTATTGAGTAGGTGTGCCCTCTAGCCACAACGATGCGTACCACAGGAACCACAACACCACCGTATTGAGTAGGTGCGCCCTCTAGCCACAGCGATGCGTACCACAGGAACCGCAACACCACCGTATTGAGTAGGTGTGCCCTCTAGCCACAACGATGCGTACCACAGGAACCGCAACACCACCGTATTGAGTAGGTGTGCCCTCTAGCCACAACGATGCGTACCACAGGAACCGCAACACCACCGTATTGAGTAGGTGCGCCCTCTAGCCACAACGATGCGTACCACAGGAACCGCAACACCACCGTATTGAGTAGGTGCGCCCTCTAGCCACAACGATGCATTCAAAAGGAACCACAACACCACCGTATTGAGTAGGTGCGCCCTCTAGCCACAACGATGCGTACCACAGGAACCGCAACACCACCGTATTGAGTAGGTGCGCCCTCTAGCCACAACGATGCATTCCACAGGAACCGCAACACCACCGTATTGAGTAGGTGCGCCCTCTAGCCACAACGATGCGTACCACAGGAACCGCAACACCACCGTATTGAGTAGGTGTGCCCTCTAGCCACAACGATGCGTACCACAGGAACCGCAACACCACCGTATTGAGTAGGTGCGCCCTCTAGCCACAACGATGCGTACCACAGGAACCGCAACACCACCGTATTGAGTAGGTGCGCCCTCTAGCCACAACGATGCGTACCACAGGAACCGCAACACCACCGTATTGAGTAGGTGCGCCCTCTAGCCACAACGATGCATTCAAAAGGAACCGCAACACCACCGTATTGAGTAGGTGCGCCCTCTAGCCACAACGATGCGTACCACAGGAACCACAACACCACCGTATTGAGTAGGTGCGCCCTCTAGCCACAACGATGCGTACCACAGGAACCGCAACACCACCGTATTGAGTAGGTGCGCCCTCTAGCCACAACGATGCGTACCACAGGAACCGCAACACCACCGTATTGAGTAGGTGCGCCCTCTAGCCACAACGATGCGTACCACAGGAACCACAACACCACCGTATTGAGTAGGTGCGCCCTCTAGCCACAACGATGCGTACCACAGGAACCACAACACCACCGTATTGAGTAGGTGCGCCCTCTAGCCACAACGATGCATTCCACAGGAACCGCAACACCACCGTATTGAGTAGGTGCGCCCTCTAGCCACAACGATGCGTACCACAGGAACCGCAACACCACCGTATTGAGTAGGTGTGCCCTCTAGCCACAACGATGCGTACCACAGGAACCGCAACACCACCGTATTGAGTAGGTGTGCCCTCTAGCCACAACGATGCGTACCACAGGAACCACAACACCACCGTATTGAGTAGGTGTGCCCTCTAGCCACAACGATGCGTACCACAGGAACCACAACACCACCGTATTGAGTAGGTGCGCCCTCTAGCCACAACGATGCGTACCACAGGAACCACAACACCACCGTATTGAGTAGGTGCGCCCTCTAGCCACAACGATGCGTACCACAGGAACCACAACACCACCGTATTGAGTAGGTGCGCCCTCTAGCCACAACGATGCATTCAAAAGGAACCACAACACCACCTTAACCAAGGCGGAACGCAGTGATCCAGTGGAATACCGTCTGGAAAGAATGGAAGTTGACAGTGAGCCAGAGGAAGTCGACAGTGAGCCAGGTCAGGGTCGGAGAGCAAGGATGTTCATGTGACGCTAGCATCCCGGGATCGGATTCTTTAGAGCACTCATTCTATGTTTGTCGGAGCACGGTATGCACCACGATGCTGGCACCGATAAATGCACACACGAACAGCAGTGAGGGAGGCGGCTTCACGCCATGTCAGTAGGCGTGCCACATGACAGTATGGCTGCAGACACAAACGGCTGGCAACACAAACATACACACGCAATCCCTGTCCCCGGGTTCTCACCGGTTGACGGGTCCACCGCGTCCACCCACCCCTCAGGGAGGGGTGGCAGCTTGGGAGGGGGTGGTGGGGGCGGCACAAAGGCCTTTGCGGCCACCGGCCTCTCCCACTGCGTCACGCCCGTCGCTGAGTTGTAATAATAGGGCACGCCCGACGCAGGGTCGATGCTCTGGGCCTGGTAACATCCAGAATCCCATGAAGTTGTTCATGGGAACCGAGAAAAAACTGCCCGATGGCACCGTCATGCTTACTCAAAACTGAGGACTGTAAAGCCGTTCATGGGGACATGGGAAGCCATGCGCATGAAAGCCCATGAAGGCATTGCTACTACACTCGTCAGAAACAATGGTACACTGGGCCCCATGAACAGTTGACCATAACATAGTGCCATTACCCCCACCGTGGTGATGTGTGTACGCTATAAGGAAGCACAGGAACATGGAAGCATTGCCTGCACCGTGGTGATGTGTGTTAGCATTCCATACATTATAAGTACGGGAAAACGTCACATTCTTATCACAAAGGGCAATCTAAGAATAGTATCCCACTTCTGCCTCCATAGTTGCCGACGCTCTGGCATGAGAGGCAGCAATGTCGAGTCTAGGCATTCAATAACTCAAAACAGGCAGCAGTGTTGCATCTTAACAATGAAATTATGCACCACCATTCCTCTATGAGGTTCTATGTGGGCCCCTACCGGGGCATGCAAAGTAATGTATTTGAAACGTCCCTCTTACGGTTTCCCAACAAGCTAGGGAGGGGCCTCCACGGTTTACTTTCTCATCCATTCCCATGGATCACGGCAATAATGCACACACGAGTGGACGGGTGCAGAGGAGAGCTGAAATTAGACACTCCCCAAACCCCGCTCCTCTTGCCTTGAAGCTGCCTCTGATTGAAGAGCTGCCGCTATCCACCATTTACAGCATGCACGCGATGCTGTGCACACATACCCATCCAGGTGGCAGTGCGTCGCTCGCTGAAGTCGCTTCCCCGCCAGACGGTGCCGCCTATGGCATAGACACGAGCACACAGGGGTTGTGGGCAGCGAGGAGGGGCAGCACACAGGAATGAGGGCAGCATGAGCTTGGCAAGGCGGCCTTACTGAAGCAGCATGTTGCATAGAAGGTTAAGGGATGTTTCAGCAGGAGTGTGCAAGGGCACACCGCAGGCTCATGCATGCTCAGCAGGAGTATGGACATTGGTGGATGTGTGTCACCAGCGGCTGGGACTCTAACTAATGCTCACTACAATGAATGCTCACTCCCATACTGGATCCGATACATTAGGAACGGCATAACAAAGTCATTCAAGCGTGGTCTCCCCCTCCAATGACAGCATTTCTCCCCGATCATAAGTTTGAACATCACATCTGATCATGGCCTCTGCACCGACAAGTTTAAAGCGTCGATGTCTCCCAAACAGAGACACAACTTACTCAAAAGACAGGCCCACATCCCACACTCCAAATCCCACATCCACGGCCCTGCGAGTACCTTTCCACTCGCGATCAGTTCCGCCATCGACGCCTTTGAGGACTTGGCCGCGTTTCCATCCCCCGTACTCTTGGGCGCGGCCTCACCTCCACCTGCGCCGGCGTTACCTGCCGCACCAGCGCCCCCCAGGATCCCTCGCTTCTGCAGCCGCTCCCGTAATGCTGGCGGCAGTGACGCAAGGTCGGCGCCATTCGCGCCGTTTTCACCGCCCTGTGGCTTGGGGGCCGCTCCCTGGCCTGGCACGCTGGCTGCGGCAGCTCCTGCGTGGTCATCGCCAACATCCTTTGAGATGTGGGAGTGGGAGGTGGGCGCGCCAGGATGAATCGGTCCTGTGCTAGCATGATGCCCAGAGGACGCATGTGCCGGCGCGCCCCCAGACCCTGCCTGCTCACCCGGCCCTGGTCGCTGCTGGCCTGGTGACGAAGACGACGTTTCATGCGATGATGCCCCCGGGTGCGGGTGCTGGGATAAGGAAGGGTCCCCAGAGGGGAGGCTCGCTGCGATTGCGGTGGCGGCGGCCTTGGCAGCGGCGGCGGCAGCGGCGACACCTGGAGGCAGCTTGAACGACGGGTCGACAAAATCTGGCCCCTGGGCGGGTTTGTTTGGCTGAGCTGTGTGTTTTGAGGATTTCCCCGGCGGGGGTCCTGGGATGACGATGACGGGGGGGGCGTTGCCGATCCCCCCTGGTGGCGCAGCAGCGGCCGCGGCCATGGCTTTCTCCTTCATCTTTTGGACGTATGGTTGGTGCTGCGCGCGCTGGTCCTCGGCCATGGACAGCAGCTTGCCCTGCGCGGTGGATGTGGGGTCGGTGCGGCATGTGTGGTGTGACACGGAGCCGGAAGGGTTAAGGGGGAGGGAAGAGGCTCATGATGATGAGGATTGCCGTAGCGGCGACCCAGCGATCAACACGCACACATGGGGCATGACAAAGGAGCGTGGGTTTCATTACGAATTTTCGATAACAAATATATCCTCATCTACCTCCCAAGTCAGTTCATTTACTGACGAAATGCCACAGAAAGCACAGTCATGACCCAAGAGCGCAAATAGAAGAATTGGGGGGCGGGGGGGAGGCGGAATTTCAGGGAAGAAGTTAGGGTGGTGTTGGTGGCTCGCGGGGGGGGGGGGGGGGGAGTGCAAAAAAAGCATGCATGGGAGCATATTATGGTGCGCTGTGTGCGTAACCTTATGACAACAACGGCCACAAACAAATGCTGCGATACAATAGCCCAATAAATGATTAGGAAACATAAATTAGATGAGATTAGACTAGAACTGTCTACTGTCTACTAGGCATGCCACAACGCAAGCCTGCTGAATTATATTCAGCCCCCTTCCTACATCCAAACCACTCTTAAGTGTCAGGTAATTTGCAGCCGACCATGCAATTCACAAACCCCCTCCCCGTCCCGCACCTTCATGGCGTTAAGGTCTCCATACTGCTGCTTGGGTGACGTGTAGTCGACCACCGACGGAGCGACGTCCCCTGATAGCCCCTCAAACCGCCGCCTCTTCCTGCCAGGTTTGACGGGGACCGGGAAGAGGCGAGGGGTACCGAATGGGGGGCAGAGAGAGCAAGAACGGGAAAGATGTCGGTACACCGGAGCTTGGTTAAGAGCTGGCATGTTGGGAAGACGATAATGACAATGCCCTCAACAGCAAAGGAAAGGATTTAAGGGAAAAAGCAGCGCACTTAGGGCCACCTGGCGGAGCTTTTCTTTCTTCCTGTTGTGTATTATGCCAATGGCAGCATGCCGCATCATTACGACTGGGCAGCACATTTAGGGCCAGACATTCAGTTTTTGCCTGTTTTTTGTTTTTGTTCTAATGCTGTTGTGCCACGCCCTTTACCCCAGATGGATTATGTGCAAAAAGGTCCAACACAGTTGGCCAATTCATTCTCTAATCCGCCGATGTCTTCTTGATAACAAACGGCCAACATCCTACGTGTGCTGGAAGGCCAGCCATGCAACCTATGGAGGGCGACAGCATAAACAGCAAACCATGAGTCAAACATGAGGCATGCATAAATATTTGTATCTGGATGGCCAAGGGTGCTTGGTGCCTGGAAAGGAAAACGCACTTTTGCTCTTCTTGTGTTGATGCTGCGTGCTGTTGCGCGGCGATCGTCCGCTGCACCGCCTCCTCCTGCGGCGGGTCATGAAGCACGGTGCCGCCAAAGTAACAAATTAAAAACAAAGCGATGATGACACATGAGCATAGCATGATGAAACCAGCAGTGGCAAGAAACAACTGCCCAGTCGATAACCACGGCACAAGCAGGGTGTTGCCATGACCCAGCACGTGATGGCAGGACTTGAAGGCGCCTGAGCAAGGTAACATGCACACAACATCCTCCATACGCTCAAGCATGCCGGTGCAAAGGTGCGGATGTAAGGCATCACAAAAGGTGGCAAGTGAAGAGTCATGGTCCAAGCAGCACACTCAGTGACCCATCAAGGCAGAAAATGGGTCTCTACACACAAAATGGGCACTCCGTAGACTTGATCAGACAGCCAGGGACGGTCTCCCACCATGCGGCACGGGTGAGGACCTTGCCGGCATTATTGCAAAATGGAGAATGCTTGACAGAAGAAATTCTGCACAGGAGGATGCAAATGGTGAGCGTGCTTCATACTATCATGATTGACAGGAGGATGCAAATGGTGAGCGTGCTTCATACTATCATGATTGACAGGAGGATGCAAATGGTGAGCGTGCTTCATAGTATCATGATTGACAGGAGGATGCAAATGGTGAGCGTGCTTCATACTATCATGATTGACAGGAGGATGCAAATGGTGAGCGTGCTTCATAGTATCATGATTGACAGGAGGATGCAAATGGTGAGCGTGCTTCATACTATCATGATTGACAGGAGGATGCAAATGGTGAGCGTGCTTCATAGTATCATGATTGACAGGAGGATGCAAATGGTGAGCGTGCTTCATAGTATCATGATTGACAGGAGGATGCAAATGGTGAGCGTGCTTCATAGTATCATGATTGACAGGAGGATGCAAATGGTGAGCGTGCTTCATAGTATCATGATTGACAGGAGGATGCAAATGGTGAGCGTGCTTCATAGTATCATGATTGACAGGAGGATGCAAATGGTGAGCGTGCTTCATACTATCATGATTGACAGGAGGATGCAAATGGTGAGCGTGCTTCATACTATCATGATTGACAGGAGGATGCAAATGGTGAGCGTGCTTCATAGTATCATGATTGACAGGAGGATGCAAATGGTGAGCGTGCTTCATAGTATCATGATTGACAGGAGGATGCAAATGGTGAGCGTGCTTCATAGTATCATGATTGACAGGAGGATGCAAATGGTGAGCGTGCTTCATAGTATCATGATTGACAGGAGGATGCAAATGGTGAGCGTGCTTCATACTATCATGATTGACAGGAGGATGCAAATGGTGAGCGTGCTTCATACTATCATGATTGACAGGAGGATGCAAATGGTGAGCGTGCTTCATACTATCATGATTGACAGGAGGATGCAAATGGTGAGCGTGCTTCATAGTATCATGATTGACAGGAGGATGCAAATGAGGACATGCTAGGCAGGAGATAAACACGCTTCACAGGAGAATGCAACAGATTGCTGACATCAGCGGCCCACCCACCTGCTCCCTCAGCACTGCCGCCATGACATCCCCATCATCCTCCCCACCCCCATGGCCCCCTCGGGGTGCGCCACCAGAGTGGTTACTGGCATCTCCATGGTTGTCTGCCGCTGGTCCAGCTGGGTGGCTTGGATGGGGCAGTAATGGCTGGGCCACCCCAGGCTGCTGGCCAGGTACAGGGTGCCCCAGCATCCCATAGGCCCCCAAAGGCGTCACGTTAGGGGGCATGCCTGGATTCACGGGCATGGGGGCATGAAATGGGGTCGTATTGGGAGCAGCCGCGCCTTGCGCCACATAGGGATCATGTGGCGGTGCCGCAGGAGGGGGCACAGCAGGGGGTGCCTGCCCAAATGGTGGCTGCGGGTAGTATGGCGGCATTAACTGCTGCGGTGCCATCGATGCTGCCAACGGCTGCTGCTGCTGCTGCTGCTGCTGCTGCTGTTGCTGCTGCTGTTGAAGTGGTGGTGGATGCTGTGATGGTGGCACAGGTGCATGCGGGGGCACTGCTGGCTGCTGCCCTGCCCCGGGTACTGGGGCTGAATATGCAGCAGGAGGGTGTGGCGGGGGGGCACCATTCCAAGGCATGCCCTGCGGGAGCGGAGGTGGACCATGCATGCCTGGGAATGGCATCATGCCGGCTGGCATGCTCCCCGGTGGCATGCCAAACGGAGGCACTGGTGGGGATGGTGGAACCATCCTGCCTGCAGCTGGTGTGCCCATAGGGGGGACCATCCCTGGTGGCATGCCGTGTCCAGGGGTGTGGGGGGCAGGCAGCGTGCCGGGAGGCGCGTTGCCTTGTGTGTGTGACACGTGGGGTACGCTGGGAGCACCCTGGGGTACGCCGGGAGGACCCTGGGGCATGCCAAGAGGGCCCTTGTGTGTGCTGGGAGGACCGTGCGTGCCTTGAGGGGGCATGCCGTGAAATGACGAGGGAAGCGGTGACTGGCCATAGGGTGGCATGCCGTTAGGTGGCGACCCATAATGGGGTGGTTGGCTTGGAAGGGATGCACCTGGCTGCAAACCAGGCATTGAATGCGCCCCTAAAGCAGGGCTTGCTTGCGGCGGCATGCCATGGGGTGGACCTGTCGGGGGTCTTGCCGCTGGAGGCATTGGGCCGCCGTGCGAGCTCGCACCTCCGGCAAACGGGGAAGATTGAGCACTCGGCCACTGCTGCGGTTGGTGCTGCGATGGCTGCTGAGGAGTATGTGGTAACTGCTGGCGCTCCTGCGGGTGCCAATGATGTTGCGGGTCTGGTGGCTGGGGATCCGAGCGCGCACCTGAATTTCCGTGCTGCGCGTTGTGCTCGTCCGGAAAGCGAGATATGTGCTGCGACTGGAAAGCGTCAGCACCCAGCGGCTGAGAGGGTCGAGCATCCGGGGCTCGCCCGGTCGGATCAGCCCCTGCATTCTGCGCTTTGGTCATCCAGGCCGGAAGTGCCATATGGCGACCTCGGCCCGCCATTTCATACAGTAAAAATTCACACTTACGGGTCTCCACAAATCAAACTAAAATGCATAACTACAACACAATGCCCCCCCCAAACGCCCGCACTCGCGAAATCACCAAACGCAAGGCGAAAGTAGTACAATTCGCCAGCGTTAACCTAAACAAAAGAAAGCTTTTTTTCCCCTTGAATGCGGGATACAATGGCCAACTCCTGTGCTTTTTATAAATGACCCAACTGCTGAGCCGGTCATGCGAGAGTGAACGCTGGTGTGAAGTCCATAAATTGTTGTCGTCCGCCATGAACCTCTGCTGGGACCTCTTCTGCCCTTCTTGATTCGGGAATTGCTAAGTCAATCTAATTCTGCCTGCCATGCCATCCCAGCCTGCCTGTCACCGCCTGCGTTTAATTCAAGTTTCAACCGCGGGGGCGTAAAACTGGCGGGAAATGGTGCACACACCCCGCCATCAGTACCCCCCTCCCACACGTTTAAGATTAGGGTCCGACCAATCCAGGGCTCACGATCTTAAGGAATCTTACTACTGTGATTCTATTTTACGAAGTTCTACTACATCAACATATATACTAAATTTTGTAAAACGCAGCCGTGGCACAATTTTAGCTAACACTCTTTCGAACGGCTTTCGGATCCAGCCACTCAGCGGCGCGACTTACAGTCCGCTTGACGAATGAGCTGCGCGAAATTTCGTTGCGACCAATCACGAAAAGGTCAAACCACGGCGCGCCCATTTTTGAGGTTTCTGAAGCGTTACATCCAGATGAGCCATTTGGCAGAGGTCCGTATGCCCAGATTGCAGCAGGAGCCAAACTCTGCGATTTCCTGTGTTCGCGAGCTCCAGATACTGTATAACCGTCGCAAACTTTTGGGCTGTTGGACCAAACTTTCCATTGACAAAATCCCGTTACAAACGCGCAGGAAGTTCACACGTGGATTTTCGTCTGCTCCACCGCCTGTAAGCGGGTCTGAGGGCCATGGTCGGCCGATGTTAGGCACGTCTTGCACAAAGACCCATGTCACGTAATTGTACCGCGTAAATCATTGACCTCCGACGTAGTTGACGTAACGTAAATTGGTCTGGCGGTCCAGGGCAGACCCACAGTGAATATAAAATGCGTAGGTCGGGCAGGTAATTGCGCCATAGCCAAGGAAATACCTCGTGCATCATAGAGTTGTCACGTGACTTTTGTGAAAATGTCTTACCGTTGAGCGCGCGCATACGGATATGGCTGTCAACGTGCCATTGTGGTCGAAACGTTGGGTTCCGCAGCTTGAAATGGGTCAGATGATGACCCCTGAACGACGATGCGTTATTCTGGTACGTCAAGTATTATCAGATTCACGGAATTGGGAAGCTACGTAGTGGTTATTACCTCTGCCTTGGTCTTCACCATCAGACGAGACGTCCCAGTTGGTATCGCCGGCATCCTTCTTGGTAGCTTCCCTCTGCATGGGCCTTCCTTCGTTTCACGGAAGTCCGCTGCACCAACTGCTGGGAACGTCGTCGCGTTAGACGTCATCTTTGCATGTATAATCAGCATGGTAACGCTGACGGATGCATGGATAGAGCGGCCATGGCCGCCTCTGCACTAGCATTAGTATCCGTGACGTATGAGCATGTCGGCCGCGCAGAACCCGGCCAGGTCATTATCGAGGCAGGTACGGCAATTCGTTTTCGTGTTGTTTGCTTGGAAACTCGCACGTCCATTCATGTCTTATGGTGGATACATTAGCGGTAATTGCAACAGCTTTCCATGCCTGCTAATGGAGGGGTTTTAGCCTCTATATTGCACAGTTTGTGGCATTTCTAATTGGCGGGATACCGTTCAGTGAGTGTAAGGTCGCGTCGTATTTGAATTTCAGCATATTTGGCAGTCAATTGTGGTCAATTATACTGCCTCATCGTTGTATCACATGGCAGTGTAGGCTGTTTGCGCGCGTGTAGTAAGCCACACACATCGGTAAACGCGGGCATTGTACTCAGTGAGACAACTCATTGATTATATATGGGTCAAATGGGCTATCCGGGTGGCCGGTTTCACCAGAGGAAAGCACCATTTGACTTTCTTTTTTCCCACGTCTCCATAGCGATGTAATGCTCACACGGGTCATATTGCCGCACCCACAGGGAATGCCAGATCGTTTCGACGGGTCCGATTGTGCACCCAGTGGCTTGATGCCTGTGGCATGAAGGAAGGGGGGGGTCTCTACCCCCATGCCCGTTGTGCTCACTCACAACTTAAAAGCACTCTGGTGCTCTGTGACTCTCCAATGGGAGCACGTGTTTAATTAATTGGGCTCTCCAACTAAATTGTCAAATGCTGGGTTCAGTTGAGGTTTCTGACCCTCCCCTGAAAAAAAAATGGGGGGATATACTTTTTATGTGTCACAAAATGATCGTCTCTTGGCTCAGTTGGACTAAATGTATCATTAAATATAATTAAATTTAGTTTAATTATAACATGACCCTGGTCGCAACTACCTCGCTCTGCTGCTGGACGCCAACGCCACGCTACCACCGGGTACTGGCGGATGTCAGCACGCCCCCAACGGTACGGTCTCCAATGCCAACACTGAACTTTTTGCTGATTTGCTTACGACATGCGATTTGGTCACTGCCAACACTCGCTTTCCACATAGTCCAGATGCTTTGGTCACACACACCTCGCCAACTGGCACTGAACGCTGCATTGACTATGTTGTAATGCGCAAGCGTCATCAAGGATCTGTACTTGCTGCTCGCTCGCATGTGATCCCCCTGGTGCGCTCCGATCATCGCATCGTCACCGCCCGCATCCGCCTGCGATCCCCCTCGCCCTTTCGTAAGCACGTGGCACCCCCTGATTTGCGCGCACTTCAGTTGCTCGAGAAATCTGACGACGCTCTGGAGGACTTCCCTGAAAAACGCGCCCACAAGCGCGCCGCAGAGGCGTTCGTCGACGCGCTGGACATCCCGGCCAGCCACGCCCAGCTGTTCGCTGCCGGCCCGGCATCGGCCCTTCGGCACCTCGCTGACAAGCTGCCCGCGGCCGGGGCCCTACTGCCCCCCCGCCGCCCGCCCCGCTTCACCAGCCTGCACCGGCTCCCCGCCGTCATCCAGGCCCGGCAAGCCCTGCGCGACAACAGCGACCCGGCCCGCTACGCCCGCCTCAAAGCCGATTACCACTCGGCCATCCGGCAGGCGACCAAGGAGCAGGAGGACCTTCATGTCCGCGAGTACTTCGCCCACCTCAAGGACCAGCACGGCAAGTACGCCTGGACCCGCCTGCGTCACGCCCAACGGCCCGCCGGCGGCGCGCAGCCGGCGCCGCGGACGCTCTCTGGCTCACCGCAGCAGCAGCTCGACCAGTGGTATTCCTCCCAGTCCCGGCTGCTCGGCGCCCCCCCGCCGCCTCCGCCGCTTGGCCCTCTGGCGGCCGCACGCCTGGCAGTAGCACCGGCGGACGTCCCTGCGCCGCCCACGCCGCCCGCCGCTGAGCAGGACTACACGTACCCAGCCTTGACGGAACCCCTGGCCGACCCCAACGAGCTCCCGCCGTTCACCGAGCTCGAGCTGAGCACCGCCGCCAAGCAACTCCGCTTTTATGCCGCCGTTGGACCTGACCAGCTCCCAGCCCCGGTGATTAAGCTGACGGCGCTCACGGGGTTCCTGCTCGACGTCTGCAACCGGATCCTGCTTGCCGACGCGCCGCCGATTCCTGAGTGGCAGCACAGCTACCGTATTATGCTGTACAAAAACAAAGGTTCCCCTGACGACCCCGCCAACTACAGAGGAGTCTGCATCCAGAGCGCCGCACTTAAGTTGTTCATGCGCATGATCCTCAACCGCCTTCGTTCTGCTCTCGACTGTCACCTTGGCGAAAGTCAAATGGGCTTCCGTCCTGGGCGCAACGCCGTCATGGCCATCTTTGTCGCGCGTTGCCTCTTCGAGGAAATCGCTCTCCTGCAACCTGGTGAGTTTCCCGCCATCCTGATCTTCGTCGACTTCATCAAGGCTTTTGATTCTGTCCTCTGGGACGCTCTATGGGCTGTACTTGCTCGCGCTCGCGTCCCCACTCCCCTGATTACCGTCATCCGCACGCTGTATGAGGGGTCGACCACTTCGGTGCGCACTCAACACGGAATTACCCCGCCATGCCCACTGCAGACCGGCGTCTGGCAGGGTTGCGTCCTGTCGCCGTACCTGTTTATTATTGTAGTGGATTATGTTATGCGCCAGGCACGTGCTCGCTTTGCTAGCATTGCAAGCCGTGCCCCTGGCCTAGCGATCACGAACGAGCTTGGGGAAGGGGGGCCGACTAACAAGCAGAATTTACTAGCTGACCTCATTTATGCCGACGACATCACGCTCATCGAGAAGCCGGAGTCTGCCCAACTTTGGCTGGACTGCCTGGCGCTCGAGGCTCGGGCGGTTGGTCTAGAAATCAGCCCCAAAACGGAGGCCCTGGCCCTCGGCATGGCAGGGCCCCCACCCACACTCCGCCTCTTAGACGATGCCGAGGTCAACTACCCTCCTTCAGGCCGCTTCAAGCTGCTCGGCAGTTGGCTTCCCGACTGCGAGGACGACATGACGACACGGATCGGCATGGCGTGGGCGCACCTCCATGACCACCGCCGCTGGTGGAGCAACCCCGCCCTACCCCGGATCGTCAAGCGTGACCTCTTCAAGGTCGTCATTCTGACGATCCTGACCTACGGCGCCGAGACGTGGACACTGATGCAGGAGCTGGAGCAACGACTTGACGGCGCCGTCACGAAGATGCTGCGCAAGGCCCTTAACATCCCCTTTGGTTTGCACATTAGTAATGAGGATTTGTACGCTGATTTGCCCTATGTTTCCCACATTATTAGGCACAGGCGCCTGGGCCTAGCCGGGCACCTGGCCCGCACAGATCAGGTAGATACATCAGATAGACTAGCTGGCACCAAGCCCGCCCAGCCTGGGCGATATGTCCTCACCTGGCGTGCCCCCGGCCGCGCGCGGCAGGGCCGCCACCCGTGGACTTTTCGTGATAGACTCGGCATGGACATGTGCTACACTAGACGTGACGGGCTCACCCCCGGGCAGCCTCCTGGTTTGTCTGTAATATGGAGGCAGATGGTGCGCAAGGATAGATGGCAAGTAGTGATGAAGGAGACCACCCCCAAGCCTGTGGGGGCTCCGCGTGTGACCAAGTATGGCATTCATAGCGATTCGGGCCGCGGTGCCCACACCCCTGTAACTAGGACCTAGATAGCTTATACCATCCATTCCATCCCATGTTCCCCTCCCACTGAGGACTTATGCTCACGTGACGCAGTCACGTGTCTATTAATTAATTAATTAATGACACCGAAAGGCTTGCATCACTCCCCGGACAGGAGAACTTTTGCGGATGACTGTAGGTGTAAGTTGGCGATGCCATGGTAACCGGAGACGTCCGTCCTATAGTCAGCAAAATTGGTGCGAGAGGTCCCCAGTTCGATTCCGGTCGGATTCATTTGCAGATCGCGTTTTTCCGCGTTTTCCGCGGCCCGGCACTGAACGCAAATGGTTTTCACCTTTGCGGAGTGCCTGATCAGAATAACATGACACCGTTGGGAGAGCATCATGTAACACGTATTCCCTTGCTTGATGGATGGGGGTGAGAGAAGCCGCTGTTACGTCGCGTAACAATTCGTTGTAGTTACGGACGTAAATTAGGTCCTTTGCCTCGGTTGTCCCTAGGTTTACGTTTAGGCTCCTACCGGGACATTATTGTCCTCGTAACAGTACTGTGGTACATTGGGTGCCGTTGGGCGCCGCGCCGCGTACTTTACTAGTGGTCCTGATCCTGTGGTAGAATGTAGTGGACCAGCGTGCATCAGTAGATTTAGTGGACCAGCGTGCACCTGTAGGCGAGGGCCATGTCGGCCCGAGCGTGTTGGACCGTTGGTGACCATTTATGCGCGTTCTACCCCTTGTGTGTGCACTCGGCGTGTGTTAAGTGAATTGACACATTTAGGCTTGGGTCACGGCAGTGTAGTTGTGTTTCCTTCCTCTATTCCTGGAGTAAACGGGTTTTGATAAATGGTTGTATGGCGTATTATAGTAACACTTACGTTAATGCATTGAGATCAGCTCCGTCACGTTCGTCTTTCGCCAGAGGGTTAAGTAGAGGAGGCCTGACCAGTTTAGGTAGTATCAGGCCCATTAGAGGTAGAGGTGGAGGTAGATATCCGCGGCGTAACAATGGTTCCGGAGGAACTTCAGTAGGTAGTGAACGAGACGACTATCCCTTGCCACATACACCTTTTCAAGACCCCTTCCGCGTCCAGGAACAAGAAGTCGACACTTCCTTGATAGGTAATGGGCGGGTCGCCTTCAAGCTAGGAGCGTCGTGCTGCCCGTTTCGGGACACGCTTTACCTAGAAGCTAGACCTGCTCACAGCGGATAAATCCTTTCGTAGTTAGCCTGTCCTTCGCCTTGTTTTCCTGCTTACGGTTGTTTCCTGCCTTAGATAGGGGAGTATTACTGTTCGGAGACGATTAGCGTCGCAGTACCTACACCTTTTTCCTTGTGCTGCTGCTTTATTAGACGGCCGCACCCGCAGAGTTACGGGGCGCTGTGTTAGGACGAGCGCTGGGATATCCGGCCGCTGACTTAGGACGAGAGCTGGAAACTCCCGCCCTCCTTCTTCTTCGGTGATCCAGATCGTCAAGCTAAGTCGCCTACCCCTACCTCGTCTAGCTTGACATCACAAGACACGCCAGGTGAGTTATCATGAGTCAACGTCGTGTTTTTACTGCGCCTTCCCATTCATCTAGTGATAATAGTTTAGCTAAGTATTACGTAGTTATTACCCCTCAATGGTCAGCCATTTTCCTCTCTTGGTCAGATGCTAGGAAGATAGTGCAAAACCGTACATATAATGTAATTAGGTATAAGAAATTTGTTACCTTCGAGGAAGCTCAACAATTCCTTATAGACCATAGCGTATCAGATCTAGGCCTACACGTACGTTCTACTCCTCATGGTCGCCCTCCTGTAGAAGCTCTAGATTTTGCTACCCCTCCTTCGTCTCCCCCTAAGAGGGCTGCATCCTCATCTAGCTTAGATACTCCTCTCACCTTGGAATTCGGTTCCCTATCCATTACTGTTGTTAAAAAGGACTGATTTAAATTGTTCCTTTCTTTTAAACCATTAAAATCTTTTCCTTTTCTTTCCTTGCCTTATATTAGGCCTTGTCCTTTATCCTTGCTGCTTTCAGTTAGATTTTTGATCATTTACTTAAACAAAAATGGATCCAGTGGGTGGTAATCTGTCGCCTATACCTACCAATACTCCTACTATGAATAATAATAATAATAATAATAATAACAACCATAACAACAATCGGGGTAACCGACGGGACTCACTTGAAACGGTACACCATCTCACTCCTCAAGGTAATCTTCGTGCCTCACCTCCTTCTCCTCTTGCTGATGGTCGCCGTCGTCCCTCACTTACCCCTCCTACCTATGAACAACGTCAACGTATGCAAGTCAGATTTAGTGATGACCCTTCCCTTACCCTGAACCAGGCCCCTGCCCCTCCTGCAACCTTGGCTCAACCCTCCAGCAGGTCCTCACTAACTAACAATGTTTTTAGGCCTCCTTCCCACCCTGTTCCTTCCATGCCTGCTCTTAACACGGGTCGTGCCTCTGCCCCTGTCGGTCCTTCTGGGCGCCCTAGTGCAGTTCCCTTTTACCCACCTGCTTCCTGGTCCTACCCTGAGACGGCCTATGAGGCAGCCCAGGTCCCTACCCGTGTGGCTGATTTAGAAGTTAATAGTGATTTCAGTACCATGCCCTTAGATGACAGAAATTATGATCATTTTGCCTATTCCTCTCTTCGTGAGCAATATACTGTCCCCTTCTCTTATGGGCACCAGCCTGAAACGGTGGCCCCGTCTAGACCCCTACCCAAGACTTTTCCTCTTCCTTCCTTCTATCCCGCTTATGTAGCAGTGGAAGCTAGTGGCCCTATGGGAAAAACTGACTCTTCTAATCCCCCTAAGCCCCCTGCTCTTCCCCTCTTTGCTAACCTTCCCAAGCTGGATGTCAAGTCTACCCCTCAACAGTTTTTCACCTTTATTATGTTGCTTACACAGAACACGGAGTCGTGGCAGAATCATAATAGATGGCGTCTTTCTGATGCTGTATTAGTTCCTCACTATCTCACAACCTGTATTACTCCTGAGCTTGCTAACCTCATTCAGTGTGAGTCTTTGGCCTCTCATGCCTACCCTAACTCTGTAGCAGAATTGTTTAAGCGTTTAGAGAACCATTTAGTCCCTCCTGATTCAGATTGGCAGGATAGATTAGCCTTTGGTACATTGCAGCAGGGTACCAAATCATTTAAGGAGTATATGAAAGAGTTTGATGCTCAGATGGTACGAATTAGGGATTTGTCGGGTGCAGAAGTACGTGCTCGCTTCCTCCAAGGCCTCAGTAGACCCTTATTACGTGAAGTCAAGCGCCAGTTCTCTGCCTACCGTTTTACTGATCTGCCCCTCAAGCATGTGCGCCAGCATCTCTTGCGTGTAGCAGATTTCTTCACCACCCCTTCTCTTCCTACCCGTTCCCGTATTAATAATATTATCCTTACCCCTGAGGAGGAGAACTCCTATGTAGAAGAATTAGATATCTGTGTTACTGACCTTTCAGCCCTTGATGTCTCTCATATCACATGCTATCATTGTAAGGAAGTAGGTCATCTTAAACGTGAGTGCCCCAAGTTCCTTTCGGGTGCTCCCCCTCATCCCGACGCTCGCCCTCCTCGTACCCCTCAGCGTGCTCCTATTCGTCCTACTTCAGGACGCATTCCTTCAGCTACCCCTAGTAGGCTGAATGCTGTGCAGACAGGATCCCCAGGGTTCCCCTATGATAATCAGGCTCCCGCACCCTCTTCAATCCCTCGTGACCCTCCAGCAGTGGCTTTTCCGCCAGGGTCTTCTTCGGGGTTCGTTCCTATGGATTTGGGGGGGGAGGGGGAACAGTAGGCCTGTCAGCCGGGGGTAACCTGGACAGGTCCTTAGATAGTACCCCAGATAAAAATTTTTGCCTGCCTGTTTTTATAACCTCTGTAGGAGCTGAATCTTCCCTACCACTACGTGTGCGTCCTCTTATGTTCTTGAATGGTGGTTTAACCGTCCCTCACACTGTTGTAGACCCCTTCTTGCATGCTGATGAACTCTTGAATGTCTCTGTGTTGGTAGATAGCGGTGCGGCTAGCTCCTTTGTGAGCGAGGCCCTAGTTAGACGTTTAGGACTAGTCCCTACCCCTCACACCAAACCCGTTACTGTTCATTATGCTGATGGTCGCACCAGTCATTCCCCGGGTACGGTGTCCCTTCCCATGGTTATACAAGGACGTACTGTCAACCTGACGGCCACTATAGGCCCTATCACTACCGCTGATGTATTACTAGGATTAGATTGGCACCAGGATAATAAGATTACTATTAATTATGATACCATGGTCATTTGGTTTCCAGATAGCTCTTACTGGGTACCTGAACGTCATTATAGATTGGAAAATTTATCCTTGGTAGATATTACTCCTCCTACACCTGTTGATCCTCCTGTAAGACCTATACCTGAAGTAATAATGTCAAATGACGAATTACGTTCTGAATTAAAGCAAAATGGATACCTATTATGTATGTTCCTTCAGTTAGAAGTACAACAGATACCTATCACTAACAATAGTGTGGATATAGATGTAAATACAGTGGATACAATAGGAGTAGGATTTACTGAAAATGAAATAGTAAGATACATGGCTGTGATAGATTCCTCAAAAGTATTTGAAGAAAAGACTCCTTCTTATCCTCCTCCTCGTTCTGTTTTACACCGTGTAGTTATCAAGGACGGTGCAGTTCCTACGCACTCTCCGATGTATAGAATGGGCCCTACCGAGTTAAAGGAACTAAAACAGATTTTAGTGTCATTATTAGAAGCAGGATTGATAGAGCCTAGTAACTCCCCCTACTCAGCTGGTGTCCTGTTAGTTCCTAAGCCAAATGGCAAGTTTCGCCTAGTTACTGATTATAGGAAGTTGAATGATATTACTGTGAAATCTAAATACCCTCTACCTCGTATTGACGATATATTTAATAAGGTTAAAGGTTCCACTTGTTTCACAGTACTGGATTGTGCGGATGGTTTTTGGCAGTTGCGGATAGCTCCTGAGGATTGCCATAAAACCGCCTTTGCTACCCCTTTTGGTCATTACCAGTTTAGAGTAGCGGCTATGGGACTCTGTAACTCGCCTGCCTCTTTTCAAATGTTAATGAATGAAGTGCTTACCCTACCAGCCATTAAGAATGTACTCCAGCACGCAAAATGTACTTCGTACCGAAGTTTGTCTTTTTATGCTGAAAATTGTCATGCATGATGTTTGCAACCAAAATAGACCTCGTACAAAGTTTGGTATCGATCGGACGTCATCTTGGTGACATTTGCTAGCAATGAAGGTACATTTTTGTCATTTTTTGTTAAATTAAATAGTAATAAATAGCAAATAGTACTAAATCACGTCAAACCATCATGGATATTTGCAAGCAACCTAATTACCACTAGAATAGACCATGCACAAAGTTTGGGGTCAATCTGAACTCAAAATAATGACGCTTGCTAGCATAAATACTGCATTTTTTGCCATTTTCAAGCATTTTGCTCAGTGTAAGCTACTAAACAATATCAAACTACGTCATAAAGCTATGAAATATTGGAAGCAACCTAAACACCACTAGATTAGACCATGGGCCAAGTTTGGGCTCAGTCTGACGTCAAAATAGTGACGTTTGCTAGCATAAATGGTGCATTTTTTGCCATTTTCAAGCATTTTGCTCAGTGTAAGCTACTAAACAATATCAAACTATGTCAGAAAGCTATGAAATGTTGGAAGCAACCTAAACACCACTAGATTAGACCATGGGCCAAGTTTGGGCCCAGTTTGATCTCAAAATAGTGACGTTTGCTAGCATAAATGGTGCAATTTTTGCCTTTTTCAAGCATTTTGGTAAGTATAGTTGCCTCAAACTATGTCAGAAAACTGTGAATTGTTGTAAATAACCTGTTTGCCACTACATTAGACCATCCTCAACTTGTAAGGTCAGGCATAGGTAAAGGTAGTGACATTTGCTAGCACTATATACAAGCATATTATGCCTCTTTTCGCATATACACATTAAAAATAACAAGACATCATCATATCATGGCCTTAATACAAGGTGTGCAAATGCAAATCACACCAGATCGGATGACCAATGATGGGTGGCTGCATGCCAACACATCTACCAGGCTGCAGGGTGAGAGGCCACATCGCTACAAGACAGGAATCCTCGCAATTGCACAACACCGCTAGTACACTGTGCACATACCCCAAGAGGATTTGGCTACAAGCCATAAAAGTTTGGCCATGCTAACACATTCTTCATCCAAGCAAAATGCAGCCTCTCCAAACTCAACTCATTGATTTAAATTCAGCTAGGCCAGGCGTGCATGCTCTACTTGCCGACAACCATGAGTAAACTTGTCTACCACTTCATTCCATGCGCCGGTAGATGGCACCGTCTCATCTACCAGTCATCCCCGGCTCCCATTCCGCATCCTCCTCTCCCTCTCCCTCTCCCTCTTCCTCCTCCCCCTCCCCCTCCCATTCTCCCTCCCCCTCTCCCTCCCCCTCTCCCTCCTCCTCCCCCTCCTCCTCCCCTCTTTCTCCCCCTCTTTCTCTCCCTCTTCCTCCTCCTCCCCGCCTTCACTGTCACTGTGCACAGCAGGGACGGCATCGTCTATGTGGGTGCCATCACCTGCGTTCACGGTGCCAGCCTAGCTCCTGTGGAAAGAAGCGAGCGCGGCCAAATGCCTCGACTGGGTGTGGGCAGCCGCACACGAACTGCGTCACCTCCGCCAGGGCATGATAGTCCTCATACTGCCCATCAGCCCACATCGCCTTGATGAGCAGGTGACCTCCCCTTTCCTGAACCTTAGTGACCCAGCCATGGAAGCGCTCCCTCTTCCTCGCTATCCCCGGAAACAGGGCACACAGGCGCATCCCGATAAGCGCACGTGCTCCATGCTCGGCAAAGTAGGCATTGCAGTCATCCTTTGCTGCTGCCCTGGCGGCGGTGGCAGTCTTGTAATGCTCAAAGTCAATCTGCGGGTGCTCTTTCAACGCCGCCACCGTGGCAGCTGACAGTTTGCCGGTACTGATCAGCTCAGGCTGGTGCACCTCTGCCGTACCGCCCACTGTCCAGTGCTGCAGGTGTACATCAGAAATGGGGACCGTCATCCCTGCGCTGCCGCCACCTAATGTCACTCTAGAAAACTGGCCCGTCCACGACGGTGCGTAGTAAGGAGAGGCGACAATGCTGTCACGCTCCGTGCGATCGCCTTCCAGATCAAGGACCTTCACCAGCATGTGTGGTGCCCACGGCATTCCCTGCCCGCAGGTGACGGCTGGCCGCTTAACAACGAGTAGGTCGCTGCGTCGTATGAGGCTTCCATTCACCTTGAAGGTGTGCCTGCCGGAAATCAGTGTGCGCAAAGCGGGCGTTGCCGTTGATGTGCTCCCTCGCGCAGCGGGCGCACATGCGCGGTTGATCTGCGCTTGAATCTCGCGGGCAGGGCAAGCGACGTGTGAGATTACTTGTTTTATGGGCAGCCTCAGTGCTCGTGTTGCCCGCGCAACCGACTGGTCGCCTGCAGATCGCAGCGGTAAGGGTACCGCCTTGTTCGCTTGCAGTTCACGCTTCTCTTTGAGCTTTTGCTCCATGATGTCGAACAGATTCTCGTTGTTGGCACGCACATCCTCCACGGACTTTGGCACCTGCTCAATCCATCCGTCCAGCAACTGCTGCTTCTCAGCGGCGACGATGTCAGGAAAAAGGCTGTGAAGGCTAGCGCAGGTACATCTCCTGGCACCGCCCTCGTCCCATTCAAAAAGCGGCACTAGACCAGGACTTCCTTTGGGGGCCTTGCCACGCTCTATGAGGAGGCACCCATAGACAGGATCTCCCTGCGGGGTGTACCCAATGGGCGTGACCCCGTCACAAGCCTCGCCATTAGGCCCTGTGGGCTGCCACTTGTTCACCGGTGCATTTACCAACGTCTCCGATGCGGCTAGGCGCCAGCGGACATACACGGTCATATCCGGCCCCAAAACACTTCGAGATCGAACACCTTCGAAGAGCGGTGCCTCTCCCTCTCGGCTTCGGTTGCTGGCTCATCATCCAAGTCGGCGGTGGCGCCCGCGCCCGCACCCGCGCCGGCGCCTGCGCCCCCACCCCCGCCCGCGCCCGCGCGCGCGCCTTGGGTGGCGCCCGCGCCCGCACCCGCGCCGGCGCCTGCGCCCCCGCCCCCGCCCCGCCCGGGCCCGCGCCCGCGCCCGCGTCTTGGGTGGCGCCCGCGCCCGCACCCGCGCCTTCTCCCCCGCCCCCGCCCGCCCGCGCCCCCGCCCGCGCCATGGGTGTGGCCCGCGGCTGGCTTCTTCGGAAATGCGTCCATCGATTTCACCCACCGGCCGTCAGCGGTGGATGCACCCTTTCGGCCACGTTGTGACATCAAGCGCGGCGTCCCCAATAGAACAGTCATGCAATATGAATAATCATTAGTATCAACGATGCGTTCATGCAGGCGTGAACTGTGAAATACAACAAGCATGCAACAACGACTCCAGCACACTTAGTAAATACTGCTCATAATATCTGTGGCACATGCAACATGGTTAAAACACACATGGATGACCTGTATGGCTGCACATGAACTGTCCACCTAGAGAAGACTAGAAATTCAGCATGATATCAAGAGCCATCCACACAAATATATGTCTTACCGCAGCTTAGGGCTTCTTCGGGTTGAGTTGGCGAATCGAGCTTGTTGAGCCCTGCTCGAAGTAATGCTCAAATGCGATGCCCAGGCCCGCCAGCACATCATCAAATGTGATTAGTTTCACAGGTGGTCCGAAGAGTTCCAAACGTGGTTGCTAATTTTCAGGCAGTGCCTGAAGGCCGCCTCGAAAGTGAAACGCGAAAGTGAAAAGGGGTCACAAACCCTATGTTCATATCCTTGACTCCCCCGTCGAGAACGAACCGAAAACCAGCGCCATGAACGAACTTGTGACGAGTAGATGACGACATCGTGGTTATGGCGTCGTACCCCCCCTGGTGCAGCTGCTGCTTTATCGCCGCCTTCCTGTCCTCTTGCTTCCGCCCGGGCGAAAACCAGGCGCTTCGCAATGCCTGGAGATGTGATATTCTAATGGGCTTCATGCACTCGTGGCCGCACTTACAGTCGAACGTCTCGTCGGTCACTAGGCTGCCGGCATGGGTGCTGCCGCTTAGCACTATGGCTGCGAACTTGCGCTTCCCATGGTGTCCCATCACCATGATAGCGAAAGCCAGGAAGCAGATAGCCACGATTATGTCCCAGCAAAGCCATAGCACACCTTCCGTTTCGACCGCCATGTCGGCCACTAGTCCGGATAGCTCAATGTGCACCTGACCTTGACACTAATCGCACAAACAGCCACAATTTTGCAAGCAAGAAGACATGGCTACCTCGGCATTTCATGAAATGTACTTCGTGAAATGCATTTCGTGAAATGTACTAAGGAACGTGATTGGCCGGCGTTCGCTCGCCAAATCTCGCAAAATGTACTAAGGCACGTGATTGGTCCCGCAAAATGTACTAAGGAACGTGATTGGCCGGCGAAGATTCTGTAGGGAATTTTAATTGCAGCAAACAAAGTACATTTCATGAAATGCCGAGGTAGCCATGTCTTCTTGCTTGCAAAATTGTGGCTGTTTGTGCGGTTAGTGTCAAGGTCAGGTGCACATTGAGCTATCCGGACTAGTGGCCGACATGGCGGTCGAAACGGAAGGTGTACTATGGCTTTGCTGGGATGATTATCATCGTAGTACATCATATGTATTACAGTACATTTCACGAAGTACATTTCATGGAGGCAGAGGGAAAGTTCCTGTTCATGGTGAGTCGGGGTTAGCAATCACGGCAATGTCGATACATGTACTTGCAGTATATACAAATGCCATAATGTCCTTAGATGCAGCATGAATGTCTATTGTTCGGATTTCTTTTATCACGATGCTTAGGATGCCTTCCAACAGAAATCTGCTGCGCTACAGGTCGGGAATACCTGAACTTGATATGCGTGGCCAGTGGCCATGGCAGCCGGGGTCGGTAAGAATTAACTTCGATAGCCATGAATAATGCGGAAAGTGAACGTTGTCCACCCGCTGCACTGGGAAAATGGCTGCACAGGAACGGCCTGACGTGATACTGTCGCAAAGCAGTTCTCATAAGCCGACAATTACACATTCGACTTATGATCGATAATCGGCGCAGGCCTTCGACATTCAAGCGCGCATCGAAACGTCGTGAGGATTTCGGACATTTAGATGAAGTTGGATTGTTTTCGGCCCTCGTATTTGCCATGATCTTGGCCATCCAATCTTTTTGCTTCGTGCACAGTTTGCGTTTGCAGTTAAGCGTAGGTACATGACAAGCTTGCGTTTGCGTTTGCGTTTGCGTTTGCGTTTGCGTTTGCGTTTGCATTTGCCTTTGCCTTTGCGTATACATTTGCATGTGCGCTTGCGTTGCCGTTTGCTTATGCGTCCCAATGTATGTCTGGCTTTGGGCAATTCTATTTCCTTGTCGTTGGGATATGAGTGGGTGCTGGCGGTGGTGTTACTGTCGGCAGGTAGAGTGGCAGTGGCTTCAACTTCTGTTGCTTTTTCATTGCATTTGCATTTTCATTGGGTCTCTGTAATTAACAACTGCTTTAAATATCTTTGTTAATAGCCGGCTTCAGCTGTAATTTCGATTGCATGTTGCTTTTGAATTGCATTCGCACTGGGCACATGCAGTGGGCATTAGGCATTGGTAGTGCAATTAGACATGCAGTCACACTTGCAATTGCAATGAAGTTGAAATTGAAGCTGCAGCTAAAATTTGCTACGTGCCTACTGGTACAGTCGCATGTGCAGTCAACTTTGTGCTTGTTTATTATTATTATTTCTTCTTCTTATAATTTCTTCTTCTTATTATTATAACTTCTTCTTGCTTTTCGTAATGTGTGGTGGTTAGAATGGTGATGGCAGGGGCAGGAGCAGGGGCAGGGGCAGGGGCAGGGGCAGGGGCAGGGGCAGGGGCAGGGGCAGGGGCAGGGGCAGGGGCAGGGGCAGGGGCAGGGGCAGGGGCAGGGGCAGGGGCAGGGGCAGGGGCAGGGGCAGGGGCAGGGGCAGGGGCAGGGGCAGGGGCAGGGGCAGGGGCAGGGGCAGGGGCAGGGGTAGGGGCAGGGGCAGGGGCAGGGGCAATCATGAGTTGCTTTCGGCCTGGCATGTGCACCAGAACTGGCATATGTGCTCGCAATGCAGCTTGCTACTCTTGTTCCTTTTGTTTGCCTTTTCTTTTGTTTGGGAACTGTTCGTGCAGGGGGGTGGAATGAGGCCGCGAGTCTCTGGGCAGGGGCATTGACGTGGGTAGGTGTGTGTCTGGGCTAAGTCTGCAATTGTCGCTGCTGTGCTGTACTTCTGGCTGTGGCTTACGGTGCATTTGTGGCTTGGAGTAGGGGTGAGGCTAGGGTGGGCGCAGGCGCGGGCGTGGGCGTGGGCGTGGGCGTGAGCGTGGGCATGGGCGCGGGCGTGGGCGTGGGCGTGGGCGTGGGCGTGGGCGTGTGGGCGTGGGCGTGGGCGTGGGCGTGGGCGTGGGCGTGGGCGTGGGCGTTGGCATGGGCGTGGGCGTGGGCGTGGGCGTGGGCGTGGGCGTAGGCGTGGGCGTGGGCGTGGGCGTGGGCGTGGGCGTGGGCGTGGGCGTGGGCGTGGGCGTGGGCGTGGGCGTGGGCGTGGGCGTGGGCGTGGGTGTGGGTGTGGGTGTGGGTGTGGGCGTGGGCGTGGGCGTGGGTGTGGGCGTGGGCGTGGGCGTGGGCGTGGGCGTGGGCGTGGGTGTGGGTGTGGGCGTGGGCGTGGGCGTGGGCGTGGGGGTGGGCGTGGGCGTGGGCGTGGGCGTGGGCGTGGGCGTGGGCGTGGGCGTGGGTGTGGGTGTGGGCGTGGGCGTGGGCGTGGGCGTGGGCGTGGGCGTGGGCGTGGGCGTGGGCGTGGGCATGGGCATGGGCGTGGGCGTGGGCGTGGGCGTGGGCGTGGGCGTGGGCGTGGGCGTGGGCGTGGGAGTGGGCGTTGGAGTGGGCGTGGGCGTGGGCGTGGGCGTGGGCGTGGGCGTGGGCGTGGGCGTGGGCGTGGGCGTGGGCGTGGGCGTGGGCGTGGGCGTGGGCGTGGGCGTGGGCGTGGGCGTGGGCGTGGGCGTGGGCGTGGGCGTGGGCGTGGGCGTGGGCGTGGGCGTGGGCGTGGGCGTGAGCGTGGGCGTGGGCGTTGGCGTGGGTAGGTGTGTGTCTCAGCTACGTCTGCTATTGTTGCAGCTGCGCTCTACTTCTGGCTGTGGCTTTGGGTATAATTGTGGCTTGGAGTAGGGGTGAGGCTAGGGTGGGCGTGGGCGTGGGCGTGGGCGTGGGCGTGGGCGTGGGCGTGGGGGTGGGCGTGGGCGTGGGCGTGGGCGTGGGCGTGGGCGTGGGCGTGGGCGTGGGCGTGGGCGTGGGCGTGGGCGTGGGCGTGGGCGTGGGCGTGGGCGTGGGCGTGGGCGTGGGCGTGGGCGTGGGCGTGGGCGTGGGCGTGGGCGTGGGCATGGGCGTGGGCGTGGGCGTGGGCGTGGGCGTGGGCGTGGGTGAGGATGGGCGGGTGCGGGGGCAGGGGCATGGGCATGGGCATGGGCGGGGCGGGGGCGGGGGCGGGGGCGGGGGCGGGGGCGGGGGCGGGGGCGGGGGCGGGGGCGGGGCGGGGGCGGGGGCGGGGCGGGGGCGGGGGCGGGGGCGGGGCGGGGGGGCGGGGCGGGGCGGGGGCGGGGGCGGGGCAGGGGCGGGGGCGGGGGCATGGGCGTGTGCATGGGCGTTGGGGGGTCAGGGGGGCTGGGGTTGGGTTTGGGTGGGTGGGTCATTGGTGCAATGTTTGGAGTTGGGGCTTGTGTGTGTGTGTGTGGGGGGGGGGCATCGGGATTGCCATGCGCGTGCACGTGGGCGTCCGCGTGATCCTCTGTTCGTGTACATGTTCATGCATGTGCCATGACGGCACAATGCATGTCAGATTCGTGACTTTATCGTGTGTTCCCTAGTTGCAAGTATTACTTCTAAAATTCATTGCAGCATTCCATTCCTTGCATAATGCTTGATTGCTTGCATCAGTTCATTCTATACTTCGATCATGACCTGAAGTGCTTAAGTATTACCAGACTCTCGCGCAGTGTCAGAATGTCCAATTTTTAGCACACATGCATGTTTGCACACCAAAGCCCTCATTCCCATGTTGATAAGGCTAAGTAAAACATTTTTTTGTGCGGTGATCCACGAAATGCAGCTGTGAATGGCTCTAGGAGGTCACCAATGGTGGCCAGACCTGTTATTGAGCATTGGGAGACGTTACAGGGGCATCAATCACAGTTACATTTAGTTCAGATGTACATAGTTCAATTTAGTACATTATAGTATAAATGTAGTAGAAAATAGTACAACCTAGTATATTGTAGCATATACTAGTTCAACTACCTCCAGATGAGATCCAGGGGCTATGGGGACACTTTTTATGCAA
This sequence comes from Mesostigma viride, assembly GCA_009746045.1. Classification (NCBI taxonomy): domain Eukaryota; kingdom Viridiplantae; phylum Streptophyta; class Mesostigmatophyceae; order Mesostigmatales; family Mesostigmataceae; genus Mesostigma; species Mesostigma viride. Next base: position 2,824,656 of record RPFO01000253.1, read on the forward strand.
AACTGAACTTGAAACAAGCAAAAAACAAGAAACTTGGAAAAACTCAAAATGTACTTGGCCTAGTATATTGTAGCATATACTAGTTCAACTACCTCCAGATGAGATCCAGGGGCTATGGGGACACTTTTTATGCAAAACTGAACTTGAAACAAGCAAAAAACAAGAAACTTGGAAAAACTCAAAATGTACTTGTGCTGGAGTACATTCTTAACGGCTGGCAGGGTTAGACCTGTTATGGGAAATTCTCATCTTCCTCAGGTGTCCTCTGATCTAAAGGATCCCTCCTTCTCCTCTGTTTCTTTATCTGAGCATGACCGTTCTTGTGCTCAAGCTTACCTAGATGATATTCTTATTTACTCTCCTGATTTTGAAACGCACCTACGTGATTTAAAGAAAGTATTAGAAATAATGGCTGAAAATTCTTTGTGGGCGCGCCGTGCTAAAGTGCGTTCGGGTAGGAGTGTCCCATTTTTAGGGCACGTTCTGTCAGATGCCGGGGTCGCTACCGACCCGGATAAAACTAAGTCAATTCAGGAATGGCCTACTCCTACCGACGTTAAAGGTGTACGTAGTTTCCTAGGAATTGCTTCTTACTATAGGCGTTTTATCCCGCGTTTCGCCACTATAGCAGCCCCTATTAATCATTTATTAAAGAAGGATATCCCCTTTGTTTGGAGTAGTGAGTGTCAGTCTGCTTTTCAGTGCCTAAAATCCCTACTCCTTTCCCCTCCTGTACTCATCCTACCGGATACTACTAAACCCTTTGTTGTGGCTACAGATGCTAGTAAAGTAGCTATAGGTGGTGTCCTTCTCCAGGATCAGGGTCAGGGCTTACAGCCAATTGAATATATCTCTAGGACAATGCTCCCTGCGGAGCGTAACTATCCCGTCCACCAGCAGGAACTCTTAACTGTGGTGTATTGTTGCCACGCGTGGCAGCACTTCCTTAAAGGTGCTCAATTTGATGTCTGCCTGAATGAACCCTGTGAGCTAGATCCTTATAGGTTAGTTATCCAAACGGATCATCGTCCCCTTCACTAGGAAGGGGGGTGTGACATTTTGTGATATTTTGTGACATATCACGTGACATTTTGTGATGTGGATGTGACAAAATGTGACACTTTGTGATTTTTTGTGACAAAACTGTGATATTCTGTGACATTTCGTGACAAATCATGTGATAAAACCAGCATATTCTGTGATTATCTTTGTGACAAAAACAAGGAAATTATCACAAAATATCAATATCACGACTTGACAAAACGCACTGACAAAATCCGTGACATTATCACTGATATATCACGAAAAAAAGGGTGACAAATCCGTGACATTATCACTGATACATCACGAAAAAAAGGGTGACAAATCCGTGACATTATCACTGATATATCAGGAAAAAAGGGTGACAAAATCCGTGACATTGTCACTGATATATCAGGAAAAAAGGGTGACAAAATCCGTGACATTGTCACTGATAAATCTAGGGAGAAAACAGTGACATAAAACCACGGGCGATCATGACATATCACACAGATATATCGTGACATGTCACACAGATATATCAGAACACATTCCAAAGCAAAACGGATGAAAAGCACGCCTCGCGATTTCTTTATTACAAATATAAAGATAAATGTAACAGATCTTCATTCTTCATTCTTGATTCTTCATTCTTCAACAGTGATTATCGATCAGTGACAATTTGCAAACGCCGGCTTGGCGCTTGTCGTTGCGTGACAGAAATCTCGGAATGTTCCTGGAATGCATTAAAAAACGCACATGCGCAAGAAACATGAACGGATGGTTGGTGTCAATTGTCTCATCTGCCACCGCACCCTAGTAACCAATTCATGAACAAGAAAGCGCTCGGTATAGATCAAGAAAACAAAAACAAACATGCGCAGCCGTAGTGCCTAGATGACGATGTCAAGTGGACGACGACGAGGAGGCCGGCACCTTGTCTCCCTGTGAGCAGAAAAAAAAGGCAAGTTTAAACACTCAAGATGTGTCATAGCCTTTCACAGCCTCGATCAATAGAAATGTTGCACATCAAAATCAACGTGTTGCCTAGAACATCCTTGAATGGGTTTCAAGAACAGCAAGGCGGCCTCCCCGCCCGCAAACTCATAATCCCAGTGTTTACAACCCCCTCATGAGGGGGTTGTAAAATTGCAATCACTCATTAAAAAATAATAATAAAAATATCCCAGTTTCACACACTGCCCACTCATAAATAATCCCAGGTTCTGACAGCCCCCGCTCAGCCCACTCATGAACAACCCAGTTTAGACCCCCCCACTCATACACTATCCCAGTTTCCCACAGCCCCCACTCAGCCCACTCTGACATAAACCACCCCAGTTTAGACCCCCCTCTCATAAATAACCCCAGTTTCCCACAGTCACCACTCAGCCACCCATAAACCACCCAGTTTCCAACCCGCCCCCCCTCATAAATAATCCCAATGGTTTTCAACCCCCTCAATCAGTAATCAAAAACAAAAAAATCCCACTTTTCACACACTGCCTGCTCATAAATAATCCCAGTTTATGACAGCCCCTGCTCAGCCCACTCATAAACAATCCAGTTAAATACAACCCCCCACCCACACATTATCCCAGTTTCCCACAGCCCCACTCAGCCCACTCTGACATAAACCACACCAGTTTAGACCCCCCCTCTCATAAATAACCCCAGGTTCCTACAGCCCCCCACTCAGCCCACTCATAAACCACCCATGCAGTTTACAACCTCCCCCCTCATGTTAACCCCAGTTCTCCACAGCCCCCGGGGGCTATGAAAAACGAGTGCGCCACTCAGCCACCTCAAATGCCACCGAGTTTACAGTCCCCCCCCCCCCCCATAAATAATCCCAAGTGTTTACAACCTCCTCAACCAGTTGTTAAAAAAAAAAAAAAACAGTTTCACACACTGCCCACTCATAAATAATCCCAGTTTCCGACAGCCCCCGCCCAGCCCACATAAATAACGCGGCTACAACCCCCCAACAGCCCCCGCTCAGCCCACTAAAAAACAACCCAGTTTACAGCCCCTCCACTCATAAATAACCCCAATTTCCCACAGCCCCCACTCTGCCCACTCATGAACTACCCCTGTTTGCAACCCCCCAAATCACACCACTCATAACCATGTCCAGGTTTACAACCCCACCCACTCCTGAGACTTACTTCAGGGGTTGCATGGGAGACATCGGCCGCCTTTCTGGCTGCAATCATTGCCTCCTTCTTGGCAAGGAGCGCGGCCAGCGCCGCCTCTACCGAGGCCATGTCTTCATCTGCTCTTTGCGCAGGCAACATGGATGATGGCACCGATGCTGTGGCGGTTGTTGAAGGGAGTGCTGTCGGGGGCAGGATTGTCGGCGCTGCCGGCGGTGGTGGTGCTGCTGCAGGCAGCTTTGCGAGCTTCGTGCACGGCTGCACTCTTGGATCGGCAGCGCTGCGTTTCTCTCGGCGTGAACCGGCCTTCACTACGCTTCCCATTTCAAATCGATGACCATTGAAGCCTAATTTGACTAAAAATGAGATTGCTGAAGGGCACTAACATTGTAAGGGTGACCAAGTGAGACCCTAGCACTACTATTATGAAGATACCAAAGACCAAGAAACCACGAAATTGGATATTATGAGCAACATGTTGAAAGAAGCAAAGCTCATAACTGCGTGTGCTACCAACTCCCTTGCTGCCCCCATGAGGAATTATTAGCCCCCCTCCGCCTGTCCCATGATAAGGAATACATAACTAACTGACTGACAAGGAATACGCAACACAATCACAATGATTAGAAAGGAGCTATGGCGTTTCAGAGAAAAAATGATTTTCTTACAAAACCTTAAGCGTGCTGCTCTCAGTCAGTGTTCCAACAAAAAGTTCTGGTTCAAGATAACTTGTCCAGTGGTGTGACTCTTTGGAGGTTTTATCCCAAAGGACGAGCCTCAAAGTTGATCACACATGTCTCCTAGAGCCCAATGACTGAACTCCTAATAAAAATAGGCACAAGGATTTTTCTCATATATATTAGACAGTGTCATTTTTACAATTTGCTAACAAGGTTAAAAGCGCTGATTGTCAACAAAAAGGAGCTGATGGAAAGTGCAGCAGAGATGGGGTCAATGGGGGAAAACCGGAGAAAGTCGCGGCAGACGGGATGTAAATAGCAGAAAGACAGTTTACGGCTTTCAACAACAAAGAAGCCTTATGAAAAAATGCAACGCATGTGTGTTTAAATGTAGGCGGAGCATGATTGCAAAAATGCCAAGTAATTGGAGTTAGAAACAGGAAGAACTGGATGCATTCTAGCAATGCCACATACAGCACGTCGATAACAAAGTACAGACTCCAGGTATGCGATGGTACCCACTACTCACCACAAGTCTCGACCAGGAGCTAGCCTGCCATTCGCGGGTAGGCCGCAGGTGAGGCCAGCCCAACGGTATCAGTCACCCGCAGGTACACGCGCAATTGAAGAGGAAAACGGCAATTCGAAGGCACACATAAGATGCCGAGCGCAGAAAGCACCATGGTATTGAAAGCCTTCAGAGAATACATATTCAAAGCTCTCAAAGACATGGCCAGCTTTACCCGGCCGCCATGAAATGGCCTCATACACATGAGCACGGCATGCTAACCGCTGTAAAAGAAGCTGGCAGAATTTTGCTAACCTTAGCGGCTAAGGAGCTTGGCGGCAGGTTCCGGAGATCTTGCTTGCGCTGTGTTTCAGCGTAAAGAACGGCTTGATTCAGAACTGGATATGATGTGTCTCAGTCCCTCATTGCTACCTCCATGCTTAATTAAACTCGACATACATCCTAAGTGCACCTACATCATGATCCAAACTGCTACGCCGCAATTGCTAGAGAAATCACGTCGTTTCGTGGACCTGCAGCCCCGTTTGTTATTGCACACTCTGTGGTTACATAAAACTAGGTGGCCCCTTCGCTCGAGCGTACCCTCAGCCCCTCACTGCCTTAGCCATTGCGTGCACCTAGTCGTTTGCCATCGGTTTCGGCGTAATATTTGAATTTTGCGCAAGGATCCTGACGGGTTGATTCCAGACTTGCGCATGTTGCGAAAGATTTTTGTCCATTCATTCCAGACTCCCAAGCTAGGGGCTGCTGTGGACTGTAGTCTGAACGGTACGGCTAACAGTTACGATTCCAGGCCAGCGGTCCCAACCAAGCGATACTAGAGAGTCATGTCAGTCGTCTTTTTACTAGTTTCGTCAGTCAGTTATTCCTAATGTATGGCAAAATGCAAACTTCTACTTGGGGCGAGATGTAGTAGCGGAGAAATCGGAAGGGGACGTGGGCAGGGGGGGGGGCGGGAAGTACGACTGATGCCATCTACCGTACGTTATTATCGTCACAAAGCGAGTGACTGACGATAGTAAAGGCCTAAAGGGCCTCTAATGACGACAGTAATGACGATAGTATTGGGCACTAATGATTGATGACAGGAAGAGCGACGACACCAGACTTTGCGACGTTGATGGGACTTGGCGAATTGCGAGCCCTAATTCCAGTGGTTGCGCGGGTGTTACGGTTGAAGTTGAAGTTAAGACGACGCGAAAAAAAAAAGACCTTAGAGTTGCACATCTATCCACGCTGCACAGGTGGGAAAGGTGGAAGGGAGCTGCGATCGGCTCGCAGCCAAGGCGGGATTATGTGCCTTTTGATTTCCAGCAATGTCGCTTCTGTATGAACGCACGTGGTGGTTGGAATAGGAGCATAGGCTCACTGATGACCGTCGTGATTTATGTAGCCATTAGGGCGTCGTCTCAAATGAATTCAGGAGCGAGCTCGGACAAGGCTACAAGCAGCCATCGGGGGAGAAACATAGGCATGGTCTAGAATAAAGCTTTAATCGATCTGTTCGCTCAGTGGTACGCACAGCACATTCGGACATCCAGAAGCTGCCCACTCTTTACCAGTTGAGGTGAGCAAGGAATTCCTCGCCTGAAATACTAATAAGTTTGCATCGACTTTAACATGCATGCCGTACGCACGTGGCATTCTCACGTATCGCCCTAGGGCCAAGGCTGCTGTGGGCCGCTCGGTTTCATGCCAAGTTAGCCGTGCTTGCCATGAATGCTGCAGCAGTTTCACTATCTCATTCGTACAAGGTCAATAGACTATGCAAACGACATCTGATTTAGTTTTCATGAAGGGCATAACCTTGTTCAGATTGAGAGTTGCATGACATGGGCTGCTCTTGCGCCACTTTCCTTGTCTTAACCAACTGATTCTCTGTTTATGCTTTCGGTCGTTATACATTCGTATGTGTGCATCTGTGTTGCCATTGTGGTGTCAATTTTGCGCGTGTACTTGTGATGCCTAATACCGTTGGGCTTGCACGCGGCCCCATCGCATGTGGCAGCGACAAGCTCTTGGTCGCCTGTCCAGCGCGGCGAATTCTTGATGGTGAGCAACGGTGATCATTCTTTATGTAGTGCTCATTCCTCAAATTATCAACGTGCTGTGCGCGTCAGCCACCATTGGCCTTGTTCTTCCAGCTTCCGTGCATGATTTTTTTGTAGCCCGCTGGTGATGCTCTCAGCTACAAATAGTTGGCATTATTCGTACCAATTCCTTCGCTGTCGGTAGAACCTTCTTTGCAATCCAGTAGCCTCGGCTGACATTCCTGGCATTGCTGGACTATGTCTCGCTTCCTTGCATGGGTAGCATCTTTGCATATTTATCCTTTTTGCTCAGATCACAGCTTTTTGTCATTCCCTCCCCCCCACACCCCACCCTGAACGACTCCTGCTAGTGTCAATTGCAGACGTAGAGCCTTCAGCCTCGTTAGAGTTCATCCTACCTGTAACGGGGCATATTGTTGGTTGATTGGCCTTGCTTTTTCTTGGCACTAATCACGCGTTTCTTTCTTATTGCCGTATTAACCATACAGAGATTGCAATGAAGTAGATTGTGAGGCCTCTTGGGATGTTAGGGAACCTTTGCGACTCCAGGATTCCTGGGTGTGCAGTTCCCTACAACTTGTGAGGCATGTAGATACAATTTAGGTGAACATCCATGGCCAATTTTTTTCTCGAGCACCCCTGTCTCTCTCTTGGCCCAGTATCTCACCTTCTTTGTCCTAAAACTAGGCCGGTACTCATAGATAGCCACGCAACTGCTGCGATCTCCCCCGCATCCTTACATACAAGTGAACTGAAGTCATGCAAAGTTGACAGTTGTTGGCGCGTCCAGCGCGTGGCTTCATCTCACTAACAAATTTTTGTGTGTACCGATGCGTGCTTTGCCGGATGATGTATTTTTGTCTTGCATGCAGGCAATATACCTAACACAGTCGGGCTGGGCACATCCGTCAGTCCAACACGGCGAGAGGCCACATGCGGATGCAGATTTTGTAGGCTCTGAGCCTTGGTCACATTGCCGTAGCACTCGACAGTGTCCTGTGATTGTTTCTAGAGAGTCATCCAGATATTTCAGCAATGGTGGCTGGGACAGCCCTCGTAATGGTTTCAGTGATGATGAGGATGATGACTTTGATGACGAGGACTGTTGAGCCCCGTTGTGCTTGTCGGTCAACAGATTTTATATTGCATTTGTGAGATGATTGTGGGTGTCCATTTTGCACACCACCCACAGCCATGCTTGAGTGCACCGTTCCTTGTGTGTGTATCAATACAGTTGGTGTTCGTATTTGATCAGTTGTGCCATTTCATCGGGTTGTTGCATGCCATCTGAACATGTTCACTCCCCGTTGCCATTTTATCATACCAGTGTTGTGAGCTCAGAGCAATGGATGCATGATGCAGTGTTGTGATTTAGTGTAGATATTGACGATGCCACCTTTGATCAGCATGATGGATGCTTGGCCAGCGATGGGTCGGAGGTTGACACTTGATGACCGTGATGACGATTGCCCTGAATGTTCAATATTGGTGTTTTTCTTAACATCCCAGTCGATATTTTTGCAATAAACCATGTCTCCCACGGCACATGACATTGTGGTGCATTTTATCATGCACCTAAGGGTGTTTCCAGCTTGTTTTGTCAGTTCCTTTCAGTACCCCCCTCTGGTTTTTCAAGTTGTCACCTGCGCTTAAGAACTTTCTCAGTGGCGAGTTCTTGGTGTCATCCTTTGAAAGCTTGCCCCGTACCGCTGCACGTGTTGTCTCTCCTGGCATTGCCACCTTGCCGTGTCCCACCTTGGCCTTTTCCTTCTCCATCTCTGCTGCGGCATGCACGCACTTCCTTGCTGCGGATGTGCATTATGCGTGCTTTGTGATATATCACTTCCCCTGAGTGGTTGTGATTTATCACCTTATCACATTTTGTTTTTCTGTGGGTTTGTGACATTTTGTGACACTTTGACATTTTGTGATAATGACGTTATCACAAAATATGCTGGTTTTATCACGTTTGTCACGTTTTGTCACAATCATGACATGTCTCGATCACAATTTGTCACAGTTTTATCACATTTTGTCACATTTTGTCACGTTTTATCATTTTTTTATCACAAAATGTCACAAAAGTGACATTTTGTGATAAAAAAATATCACAAAATGTCACAAACCCCTTCCTAGTGTTACCCATCTTCTCTCCCAACCCAACCTTACCCCTCGGCAAGCGCGCTGGATGGAATTTTTAGCACAGTTTTCCCCTTTTAAACTTCAGTATGTCAAGGGTGTGGATAACATAGTACCAGATGCACTCTCTCGTCGTGCAGACTATTCCTTCTTCGAGGACCTTGATGTTCTCAATATTACTCTAGTTCCTACTACTATGGGTGTAACCCCTTATGGTGAACTACCTGATGATGATTCCTATGCCTACCTCTTTCATACAGCTGTTCGCATGCCTGATCTCCTTTCTCATGTAGGACTCTCTCTCCCGTGTGAGGCCCTTCCTGTGGCCTCGGTGGGGGGGGAGGGGAAAAATAAAATTTCTATACCGCTTAGCCATATAGCGACTAGGTCAGGAAAGTCTTATGAAAACGTAGTCCCCCTAGGACCTCCCCTTCTCTTCGGCAAGGCGGTAGGAGATCTCTTTAAACCTGTTCTGGATACTTCTGTAGCGATGCCTACCTCTGATCTTGAACGCCTTATTAGTAGATTTACGGCCACTGAGCCGGAAGCATTAGCTGCCATTGCTGCACATCCCCAACAATTAGGCAAGCACCCTTGTAAATTTGTAGGTGGGTTTTTATATGTGCAGATAGCAGATTCTCCCCCTCAATGGCGCCTGTATGTCCCTCCTATCTGTCGCTCCTCCTTGCTCTTTGAGTTGCATGACTTAGCTGCTCACCAGGGTGGTAAACGGGTACGGGACCTAGTAGCCCGCTCTTATTACTGGCCTTCCCTCTATAAGGATGTGGATGAGTATGTTAGAACTTGTCAATCTTGCCAGGAAATGAAACCCAATAATGTAGGACAGATAGCAGAACCTAGGACCTTGCCTGACCCTATCATGCCTTGGGATTCTATCATGATGGATTTTGTAGGACCTTTTAGAAAGAATGATAGGGGCAATGCCCAAATCCTTGTGTTCATAGATCGTTTTACTCGTATGTGCCATCTTGTGCCGTGTCCTTTAGAACTCACCGCACGTGATTGCGCACGCCTATACCTCAATAATGTATATAGATATCATGGATTGAGTAGGCAGTTTATTAGTGATAAGGATAAATTATTTACCTCAGATTTTTGGCAGCAGTTTTTCGCTGCCATCGGTACCAAGGTTACCTACGGTACTGCCTACCACTCCTCCTCCTCTCATTTAGTAGAGCGTCTTAATAGAGTAGTAGAAGAAGCGCTTAGGCACTATGTTAATGGCTCGGGTAGTGATTGGGAGGATTATTTATGTTTGGTAGAGTTCTCCCTCAACAATTGTCCCCAAGCTGCGCATGGATATACGCCCTTCTTCTTAGATACTGGGAGACAGCCCCTTACCCCTACCTCTCTCTTAGCTAGTCCTCTACGGGACAAGGATGATGTGTCCCGAGATACTGTAGAAGGTGTACAGTCCTTACTAGATAGAATGAAAACTGCTCATGACCACGCGATCTCAGGGTATCAAAAAGCTCAGGCTAAGTACCTTGCTAGGTTGCGTGCCTCCTTAGATAGACGAGCACCTGAGATAGAAGTAGGAGATCTAGTATTAGTAGAAGGCCCCCGTGTTGGCCGTTTTGCTCATAAGTTTGAAGCAGAACTGAAGGTCAAACTTAGGCCTGCCTTCTTAGGACCCTTCCATGTGTTGTCTAGGGTAGGAAATTTCTTGTATAAAGTCGATATCCCTACCTCTTGGCAAACGCATTCAAACACCTTCCATAGGAGCCAGCTTAAACTGTACCACCCTAGTACGTTCGCTGGCAGGGAGTTAGCGCCTGCCCCTTTAGAGCATAATCCTGACACTGGGGAAGTAGAAGACGAAGTAGAAAGCATCGTGGCCCATCGAGATATCAAAAAGGGCCGCGGTACCCAGCGTCAGTATAAAGTGAAGTGGATGTATGCTCGTAGTGAAGTAGATAAGGTTTGGTATACGGAGAGTGAGCTAGATGGGTGTAGTCGCCTGCTGCAGGAATATAAAACCCTGCACAAGCTCTAGTCGTAGGCCTTCTCCTCTCTTATGTTATGTCTGCTGTCGACGGGTGGTTGGTTGTCCCCTCCCCTCCGCAGCCGTCATGACAGAGCCTACCCCTCCGGCTGAGAGCCCGCTGCCGTCCCTGCCCCTACCGGACCCTGAGCTGTATTTCGAGGCCCTTCCGGGCCGTTGGGTGTCGCGATCATGTTACCGGGGTGGCGTTGTGCAGCCGGCCCTTCAGGCCCAACATGCGAGCTTAGTCAGGGCGGCCCTCTTCGGGGTCACGTGGTATGGTCCTTCCCCTAATGAGCCGCACCAGCTTGTCCTGCACGGGTTCGACGATGCCGGACACTGTTTGTTGGGGTGTGGTTCTCGCTGTCCCGCCTTGGAACAGATAGATGCGGTTCTCCGGTGTTGCCGTGTGTTCTCCTACCTCTCTACCCCTGTGGGCCGTACCTGCCTACGGGAGGTGTTTCCTTGGCTTCCGGCTGAGGGTGATGCTGAGGTAGACGAGAACCCCTGCGACCTTTTACGGGCCGTAGAATTCATGGAGATAGCTGATCAGGCGGCGGGACTAGCGGTTGATGGTCCTGCCCCTTCGGGCGCCCCAGCCGAGGTACATTATACTCCAGATTATTCTGCCTCGAGCGCTGCGTCCGCCTCCTCGGTGTCTGTTCCTCCCTCTCCGGTCCCGTCGTCCCCTCGGTCGACCCGGGGTGTTGCAGTGGAGCCTACCCCTTCGGGTTTGCCCGATCCTCTTTCGGCGACGGTCTCGGCTATGCAGGCTCAGATCCAGTCCCTGACCACAGCGTTTGGGGCCTTCCTGGCGGCCCAGGCGCAGGTCCCGGCTACGCCAGCTGGATCCGCGCCTCCTACCCCTTCTGTTGCCCCGGCGACTACGGCTTTGCCCGCGCCCCCGCTGGCGCCCGCGGTCGCTGTGGTTCCGGCGGCTGCTGCGACTCCTGCTGCCTCCGCGTCTGTGACCGCTGTACCTGCGCCTACGCGCGAGTCCCCTGCCCCTGTGACCGCGCCCGCTGTCGCTGCTTCCGAGCCTCCACCAGCTCAGTCGCAGCCGTCGCGGGGCTTCTTTGGCGACACTAGCGGACTGCCCAGGCTTTGGGAGGGTGGTCCCCCGCAGAGGATCCCGGTTCCTGACTGGAGCCTGGATGGTAGTCAATCTTATGCAGGACTGCCTGTCCCTACGGGCCCCATTTTTAACATGTGGCCTGAGGGTGCACCGGCCACCGAGACCGGCGCGCCAGCTTCGGCGGCGGGTCCGTCACGGCCCCCTCTGGCTTCGGGTCCGGCGCGGCCTTCTGCTGTATCAGTGTCACCTGCGTCGGTGTCGGCTCCTGCCCCTGCTTCGGCCCCTGCCCCTTCGGCCTCTCTGTCCTTGGCCGCGGTTGTTCGGTCCACCGGCCAGGATCCTCGCGCTACCCGCGCTTCCGACTCCCTCCGGGAGTTGTCCCAGGGTGATCGGGACAGGGCTCCTTCTGTGGTGCATGCGACGCCGGAGTCGCGCGACACGCCCGTGCCTGGATGTGGCACATCACCTAAAAACGGCCTTTTTTGTTACATGGGGTCATATCTCCCACACATTTAGTCAGATCGGGGTGCCTTTCTGGACTTAAGGTCCCCCTAGGACCCTGTTCACATCACATAAATTGGGGGGCCAACTGACCTATTTTTAGCATCAAACCGTGACGTGGAAAAGTGCAAAAAACGATGTTTTCCAGGCATAAGGAGGCATAGCAGCCACACACAAGTAGTAAATGTAGTCCAATTCAGCTGGAAATGGTCATGCTTATTAATTTATATCCAAAGACAAAAACCGCCCTTAAGTATGCAATGTAGGACCAAACTATGTGCTATAATTCTGGCATACATGAGCCAAAACACCGTTTTAGTGCATTATTTTCAAACTTATGAAGCCCCTGCCAGCACATATGCGGCCCAATCATGCCAGAATTCGTCACATTAATAGCACAATACTTGAATTTACACTAGAACACAAGTTGGACATATTAGGACCACTGCCGGCCCACTAAAAGTGACGGATGCAAGCAGAAATAGAGCGATTTTTGCAAAAATACTCCATATTCTGCGCCATTGTCTTGGAAAACTTTGCATTCTTCACTCAATTATCGTCATGGCTGTCATGGGATTCATATACATGCCACTGGGGCTGGATACATTAGCCAACACAGACTAAAAAAGCGATCATCAAGGGATAAAATCACCATCAATCACAGTAGATGCTGGCATTCGGAACAAGCACCATAGTGCCTACAAGCCTCAAGAAGGGGAGCTTGGCTGACCAGTCGTGCCTGTCGGCTGACCAGTCTCTTTTCTAAACGGGCCCCGCTCGGCAGCACACACAATCTCCTTTGCAGTACTTGGCCCACTCTGCTGGGCACCCCTGCTGTGCGTGTCTTATAGCAGCTAATCCAAATATATATCTGCCAGGTGCCTCTCTGCTACATGGAAATACAAAGCGCAATCAAGGACAGCAGTGGCTTGGGCTGCTATTCAATTGAGCTCAGCACCTAGCTGCTGTACAACATAATTCTGCATCAGTGCCTGTCCTAATTGCGCCCCCCCGCCCCCTTGCCATCATCGTCATGCTCATCATAGTCTTTGGAACGTGCACTGAACTCCAACCCTTGGACAGTCCATAGGTCATTAAGAATCTGTGCATGTAATGCTAGCTCTTCTCAGTTGAACTCATCTACCACCCTCTCATGGTCGTGTCATCTCTCATGTAATCCACCTAGGTTTATCGTGGCCACTGATCTTTCAGCCCCTCCTGACATCAAAATCTGGGCAAACACACTGTTGACATCGCCCTTCCGTTTTAGCCTGCATGGCTCCTCATGTTTACCCTTATCTCATCCCTCAACACACCTATAACTGTCTATTCATCCCCCTTGCATAGGCGGTGCATAACTGCGGCATGATGGGGGCTTGCCAAAAATAGGTGTAAAATGCATGGGATGGCACGGGGAGGCTCACACTCATCGGTTTACAATCACACTCATGTGCTAACAGTGTCCCTCTCTGCTTTTGACACTGCATGCACATGCATTTCCTACCGGCTATATCAAGCCTTTAGTGTGGTTTGGTGCATCAAGAGAAATGGCAGGTCAGCTGAGTGCATCAGACCACATTTGTGTTAAGTGTACGCTTGCAACGCTGTTTGCCCACCGCATGGAGCTCCCCTTTCGGACAGTGGCGCAAGTAGCACTTACACCTTACTCCCAGCCGCTCACCCTGCCCATGCTAGCAACAAGAACAAATGCATGGTCCCCATCCCAACGTAAGGTGCATCACATGGATGGCCCTGCCATCACCTAGCAGTGTGCCACCCCTCTCCACCTCAACCTACTCTGAAATGCCAGGGCCCCAACAAACCTTTCAAGACATGGCACTCCTCAAAGAAGGCAACCCCTCAAAGAAGGCGAGGCAGTTTAGGTCTAGGGGGGCTTTGGGTAAGTTAAAAGATGATAGAGTTCACTAACACAGGCCACGGCAACGACAACCTGCCTCACCCGCTGCATCCATACATCACAAGCCATAAACTGCACAGCCTCGCATGATTGCCTAAGGGTCACGTGATCCAAGGTGCCCTTCAGGCTCACCCCAGCACACCGGCCCATCCTCACCACCCCACTGGTCATAGTCATCTACAGTGGCATCAAACTCCTCTAGGACAGAGTGCAGTAAAGGCAACATAGACGTCCTGACACAATTGAATAAGAACGTGGCTGCTACCTACTGCCCTTAATAAAAAATGTCCATGGCTTGCACAAATACGCATTCAATTCTTCAAGCAAGCATGCTAACACCTTCACAGCACATCCCAAGGTTTATATCCATCGAGCTTTGTCAACAAGCATGACTTCCTGATGCAAACTTAGCTGTCAAGCTAGGAGGAGGAAAGCTAGGTAAAGAGGTGAGATAGACCCCCCCACAGCACCTTCCTGCACCAAAACCATGACAATATCATCCAGAGCTTGCTAAATACGTACAGCTAGCCGGTAGCGGGCGACCTTGCAGTCCAGGTTCAGCGCGAACATCTCGTGTCAGCACCCGGCGGAGATGGCGGACGCGAACCCACAATGCTATAAAAGCGAGTCATAAGACTATTTCGGGGAGCGGTGAACGGCTTGGAACACCGAAGGTATGCCGCGACAAAAGCCTGAAGTTTTTCTCGGAAATACACGCCTGGATGTGGATTAGGGCACCGTTGTCGTGCTTGTGCTTGCGTTGCGAGCAGGCAACCAGTGTTTCTTGCAGTGTCGAGCAGTAACAGATGGTGGCGCGAGAGCAATATGTGACTTTTAAATCATGGCTACACAGCTTACACCTCCGCAGGCATGTTGGAACAAGCCCCGCCATGCCGTGAGCCGAAAAAAAGGAAGAAACGCATCAAGCAAGGACGGTCGTAAACGTCACTGAAAACAGCAAAATCTGACCTGCCGGCAGGTAATGCGACAGCCTGGAAAATGTGATTCGTTTCTCGAAAAACTGATTAGCGCTCGTGAAAGTAGACTTGAAGCCCATTCGGATTCCACCTTTTGGGAATTGTGAGCTTCCAACAAAAAAGTTTCCCCCACAATTAATAAACATGCATTTTCGCTGCCAATTCCAGATCTGGCCGACACAAAAAATCAGCGTCTCAGTTTGCGAATTATTTTGACGCATTAACATACGCGAATAATATCTACCATGCATCATCGCAAAGCAGGAGAGTTTACGCGTCGTTTGCATCCATCGCAGCGACTTAACATGCATAATTGACTTTTGACTGATATTCCGGCGGACATAGGGTCGACAGCCATGCGAGGTGGAATTTTTCTGGTCCCGTCGTCCTCAACGCGACGCGTTCGCGCCAAAATTCCCAGGATCTCATGTAACCGGACGGACCGATTTTAGGTGATGTGGTATGTCCGCACTCGCCTGCCGCCAGTGTGACCTGCCGCGCGCCTCCGCCGAGCTTGCCATCTCGCCCATGTCCTACGGGTTTTCCCAGGTGTGTCGGGCGCCTCGGGATCGTGGCCTACCCATTGAGACTGATCGGCCTCCTTTCGACATGGTTATTTTAGCTGATCCTGTGTTCCAGGGTGAGATCCTGGTTCGGCGCGTTCTGTATCGCTGGGCTAGGCGCCACAACGACTTGGACACCTACGGTGGGTTCCAGTGGGCTTACCCTCCGCCTCTGGGCATTATGGCTTCGGATGCCCTTACGGTAGAGTTTCCTGCGGTGCCGGGTGTTACGTACACCACGGTCCTCCAGCCCATCCTCGAGTGGGATGCCCGGCGTCCGGCGCCCCTCCCGGGCCAGGGTCTAGACTCCCGCGGTCACCCTCCTCCTCGGGCCAGCGACTACCTAGAGACATTCGGGTCGCGCCAGTGTGCGCGTCGGTGGCGTTCCCGTGAGATTCGGCACATCCGGTTGTGGCCGTCCAACGTGGAGCCCCTGGTAGATCTGTTTTTCCCGACGGGTATGCGCCCTCGGATCCGGTATCATCGCCTGCTCCTTCGGGCTCTCTGCCTGATCGCGGTAGAGCCTTTCCTACGCCTCTTTGCCTGCGGTTTCCTGGACTGGGCCCGGGGCCAGGTCGTTCTTACTCAGCATAGGTATTACTGGGCCTTTCTGGGCCTTTTTCCTGACGGCGTGTGGGCCGATGTTTTCCTCACCGTAGATAGGCATGACAATGTTGAGGATGTGGCCCATTACCAGGCCTACCTGGAAGTCCTGCTGGCCTCCCGTGGTACCTACCAGACGGATGGCCATTAGATAGAGGGCCTTAGGCCCGACCTGAGGGTGTTGTCCCTCCGGTATGTAGAGTCGCCCTCATGTTCTGGCCAGTTGGCTGGTCGTTCTTGGTCCTTGGTGCTGATGGGTTTACTCTGTGTGTCCTGCCCAGTGCCGTTCCCCCCCGGCAAGGACTCCGTTCCAGGCAGTTAGGGGAACCTACCACCAGGCTTGGTGCTGGCTAACCCTACACCTCCCGGCGTGGTGGTGGAGACCGTGTGAACTATTGGTGCCTTGTATCTTGGATGGCTTGCTGACTGTGTTAGTGTGTGCTGGGTGCATTAGGTTTCCTACCCCTTGTTTTCCTCCCTGTACGTAGGGAGAGGGCTCCCTACCTTTGTGGGGGGGAGGTGTTACGTCGCGTAACAATTCGTTGTAGTTACGGACGTAAATTAGGTCCTTTGCCTCGGTTGTCCCTAGGTTTACGTTTAGGCTCCTACCGGGACATTATTGTCCTCGTAACAGTACTGTGGTACATTGGGTGCCGTTGGGCGCCGCGCCGCGTACTTTACTAGTGGTCCTGATCCTGTGGTAGAATGTAGTGGACCAGCGTGCATCAGTAGATTTAGTGGACCAGCGTGCACCTGTAGGCGAGGGCCATGTCGGCCCGAGCGTGTTGGACCGTTGGTGACCATTTATGCGCGTTCTACCCCTTGTGTGTGCACTCGGCGTGTGTTAAGTGAATTGACACATTTAGGCTTGGGTCACGGCAGTGTAGTTGTGTTTCCTTCCTCTATTCCTGGAGTAAACGGGTTTTGATAAATGGTTGTATGGCGTATTATAGTAACACTTACGTTAATGCATTGAGATCAGCTCCGTCACGTTCGTCTTTCGCCAGAGGGTTAAGTAGAGGAGGTCTGACCAGTTTAGGTAGTATCAGGCCCATTAGAGGTAGAGGTGGAGGTAGATATCCGCGGCGTAACAGCCGCGAAACCTAAATCAGCTAGCCCTATGCTAAATTAAATTAAATTAAATTACCCTATAACATGCCTCCGTTGGGAGATCATATAGCACATATTCCATGCTGGGTGGGTGGTGGTGGAGAGAGCCGCGTAAGCTGACTATCCTAACGCTAATCTATTGAATTGAATTGAATTGAATTGTAACATAACTCCGTTGGGAGTATATGTAGCACATAGCCCTTGAGAGGGGGCATATGGCCTATCATACATCCTAAGCTACTTCCTGCAAGGGTGGGGATGTAAAGGACCCTTGCTCTAGGTGCACCAGGGCACGTGCATCCCCATGATCTTCAAGCTATGCCCAGCGAAGGGGGAGCCTGTCATGGGGGGGAAGATCAGCATAGCTATACAAAAAGCTAGGGCATGGCGTCTCAGCAGAGAGTTACTCCCTGCATGGGCACAACATAACTAAATAAAGCTAGGCATCATCTGGAGTGTGGCTCATCATAGGCACACATGTACATGATTAAATAAAGCGCGTGGCTTAGCTGGGATAGGGCCTCTAGGAGGCGTACATGTACATGGCCACGGTCTATCTATTCTACACTACTACTGCTGTATTCCCCTAAGCTGGGGCGCCTGGAGTCGCTGGGGCCGCGGGGGTCGCCTGCCAGGGCTTGTGGCCGACGTAGATGCTAATCTATCTAGGCTAGAAATTCCTAAGTACACTACTCAGCAACTGAAACGTACCTAATTTTTAATCTGAGACGAAATATTGGGCAAATGTACTGCAATTTAGGACAGGCCCTGGACCCGCTAGGAAACTTGAAGCTATGAGCGCGCGCTCCTTGGCGGGGCTAGCGCCACTTGGCACTCGACGGATGTACGTGGTGACTCACATCTCCCTAGCCGGGGCTCCCTAGTAGCCGGGGACCGGCCACAAAAAGTACAAGCTCTAATGTCGCGGGCGAAGCCCGCAAAACTTGTTATAATTCTATTATACCACTAGTAGAGGTCAAATCCAGAGTCTCATGAACCTGAGAATCTTAACCCATAGTCCGGGAATGGGTTTTTGGCATTTTTAGACCCCTGAAAATGGAAAAAATCATAACTCATAGGCCACAACTCCAAATACCCCCAACCAAGGTGCTAGGAGTATCTACACTTCAAGGGCTTTCAGAAAATGCAATAATATCCCGAGTCCATTCAGTGCTTTGCAAGATATTTACTGCCAAAGTTGGACAAAAGACGATCATTTTCAGGCAAGGGAAATCCCCTTAGTAGTTTACCCCTGCAGGGAGGGCTGTAAAAAATTATTCTGGGGTTGGACAATGTCAATAGATAGTGCCACCATGCTTTCCTTGGGTCAGACCGCACGGATAGCCCATCTGACCTATATAATGCGCTCACTTACGTGTGTGGGTTACGCGCGCGTAAGCAGCCATCCATCAAATGCCACACACTTATGCATTGTATACAGCCACATAGGACTGTAAAAAGTGCTGGGAAACAAAGAAGTGCTAAACCAGCACTAACGGAATGGCATCCTCCAAAGAAACACCACAAACTGAGCAGATTTGGGGCTAATAGCACTCATACAGCAGGCATGGAAACCTGCTGCAAGAGGCACTGATACACTCGTGTAAAATGGATGTATAAACGACAGATTCCCGTGCAAACGACATGCAAACACGTTGCCGTACCTGGCTTGATCACGACCTTGCCGGGTTCTGCTGGCCGGGACCCTCATATCTCACAGTGGCTAATGCTTTCCAGGCATAGGCCGCCATAGCCGCATAATGCATGCATCCGACATGATTACCAGGTTGATGTTCTGTGCAAAGATGACCTATAAACGCATCCGAATTCACAGGGACGCTGCTGCGGATGTCCCGTACCAAAACTGGGTGCTCGGGCTGGCGCAGACTGCCGGGCCATAAGAAGAAAATCGAAATATGGCTTGCCATTACTCATCTGGTACTGACGACGAAGAAAGCAGTAATGTCCTACCTGTATTTTACCAATGCTATACATCTGGCCACCCCTGACCTACGAAAATCACGCATCATCATTCTGAGCAACATTCTGAACCATTACAAGCCGCGAGACGCAAAATTTCCTTGATAACGGCAAGCTAGCAGCCATATCTCGTTACGCGCGCGCGCGAGTGAAAATTTCCCGCCAAAGTCACGTGATACTGTCTCAATACACGTTGTATTTACCAGGCTATGGCGAATATTACCCCCAAACCTATGCATCACCTTCGTCCTTAAGTGTTCCCAGACCCACCGGACCACTGACATCCGTCACAGGCGGCGCGGCGCTCCGGGAATTAAGCGCCGCGCCACCGGGGGTCAAATGGGGCGATATATCGCCCCATTTCCGGACTATGGGTTAAACGTGTGTGGGGGGGTGTAATTACGTACTAGGGCTGGGACATCCGGGTCTTTTCGCGACCCGAACACGAACACGAACACCTGGGGAGAGTACCCGAACCCGAATACCGAACATGTTCGGTACATTCCCAGTTGACCCGAACCCGAACACGAACATGTTCGGTACGGCAGGTTTAAGGTGGCCAGAAACCGAACCCGAACATTACCCGAACATTTTACCGAACACCTTGCAATGCGAACACGAACAATTTTTTTTTTCCCGGGTAAATGGGTAAAAGCTTACTTTGCCGCCGAAACGTCGCATTGCAAAACCATCAGATTTGGCGGGTTCCTTCGTCCGGACTTGGTCCATTTTCGCGGTCAAGAGTGGCCTTAGTACAGTCATTCCCGCGTTTCTTAAGGTTGCGTTTCTTAAGGTTGCGTTCCCGCGTTAAGTTGCGGCGCCGAAGTTTTGGGGGCGACCGCAACTTAAGCATGGAGGCCATCGCAACTTAACACGGTAATGACTCAATTTGTAGGTGTAAGGCCATTTTTGGCCGCGCAGGAGGCCATTTTTTGCCAAGTCCGGACCCGCTACGGGATTTCAGTTCAGGCGGCAAAATACGCAAGCCCCACTGGCGCGCAAATTTACCCGCCGCCTGCTGGCTTAGGTGAAAAGTGCGAATGCAACCTTACAAATTCAGTTTTGCAGTCTGCGGGCTGCGGTACATAAGAATCCACGACCATGTAGGGTCTGTTACGGTAATTGAGACATCTTGTCGGAAATTACCACCATCATCACGCTGAATAGTGCACCACTGAAGGGCAAACACAAGGTCGTTGAGGCCACAGGCAGTCTCGCTGCCTGCACTATCAATGACTGTGGCCTCCATGTTGTTATTATCATTGTTTACATGCAGGCCGTTGACAGTAAATGAAGCTCAGTTCCCTCACGACTGTTCCCATGTTTTGTCACAATCAAACGTGAGCTTGAAGCCGGCCGGCTGGCAAAAAGAGAGCCGAAGTCAGAGGGTTAAACCACACATTTGTAGTATAAAACGCAGGCACCGCGTGTTTTGCAGCCCGCCTTTGTCCAAAATATCTGGCCTGGAAATGGACTTTGGCCGGCTTCAGTTGACGCAGCAGCTGGATCGGGCTTGACGAGAGCTGTCGAATGCCGTATAGAAGTCCGTCAGAGGAGGAGGTGGTGGGCTGCTAGCCTAATTCTACCGTTAAGTTGCGTTCCCGCGTTAAGTTGCGGCGCCAAGTTTTAGGGGGCGCTCGCAACTTAACGCGGGAATGACTGTACCAATGCGGACGGTGTACGCCCAGGTTCCGCCTTCAAATTGGGCCATACCCGGGTTAAGTTACGGTGGCACCCAGGCTTAAGTTACGGTCGCCGCCCAAACTTCGGCGTCGTAACTTGAAGTGGGAACGTAACCTTAAGAATCGTAACTTAACGCGTGTATGAGTGTATGTTGCGATGATGCCGTCGCCCGCCTCTGCCGTTATCAGCATAACCGACTATCCTTCAGCCGCTGCGAAACACACCCAGCATGCTGACGTTGGCCCATCCCATGGTGTTGTCCGTCTTTACCGGCGCCTGCCGGTGCCTGGCGTGGGCTTTCCAGTGCCAGCAAAGGCAGCCATTGCGGGGGCGACGGAAAACCCTGAGTTGTAGACTTCAGACATTGCAGCACTGTAATGGCCCGTTGGTTTTGAGTCAGTGTTTGTTAACATTTGCCACATAATTTCCCATCACGTGGGACAATCGAAACAAAAAAAAATCGTCCACAAACACTGAGGCCACAATGTCAATTTTTCGATTTTACAGTGCGCCGAGGCGCATGCAGACTGCCACCTCGACCTTCTTGTAGTACACCTCTTACTTCTAGCAGTGCGGGTTCGAGGCCCTTACCCTATTTCCGTTGCCCTCGAGGTTCCGCGTAGTCCTGTTAACGCTTGGTCTATCGATCAAGTGCTGGCCCAGCTGAGGGCTTAGGCAGGCCCAGGGCTCGACGAATGGCAATCGCGGCGGCTACCTGGCCCGTTCGTACTGCGATTTTAGCCATTCTCTTGCTCTGTGGGAACGCGGAGGCTCAATGCACGCAGCTTGGACAGCCCTTTGTAGATGCTGCGCTAACCGGCCTTATCGCCACCAACTGGCAGGTGCGTTTTCCGCCTGGTACGCGGTCAGCAACTCAGCAATATTCATGGGCGCCTAACCTAATTTTGACAAAATTTCAGTAAAGGTAGAGTACGCTCTGGACTCGCTCAATGTATGACGTTGTTAGAAGATGTGGATTTTGTGGCACAGTGCAGAAATATATATATATATATATATATATGTATAGATAGATAGATCTAAGCGTTGCGGACATCGCATTCCAGATCCGGGGGGGTCGAAAGTTGCCAGCCGTCACAATTTGCTTCTCATACACCGACCGACCCACGGTCTACGAGTCGTGCTGTTCTTCGAGATTTTTTTTATCTGCCGGTGATTTGATCCAGTGCCGGCATTTGCGTAAATTTGGTCACTGCGTCTGCACCTGAGTATGGCGGATGCCTTCACGCTAAGAGGTTGTAATGACCGTGCGCAGACTAGTCTGCGTACTGCCTACTGCCTACTGCCTACCGCCGACTGCCGGCTGCCTGCTGCCTGCTGCCCGCTGCCCGCTCCCCGCTGCCCGCTGCCCGCTCCCCGCTGCCTGCTGCCCGATGCGCGATGCCCGATGCCCGATGCCCGATGCCCGATGCCCGATGCCCGATGCCCGATGCCCGATGCCCGATGCCCGATGCCCGATGCCCGATGCCCGATGCCCGATGCCCGATGCCCGATGCCCGATGCCCGATGCCCGATGCCCGCTGCCCGCTGCCCGCTGCGCGCCCCGCTGCCCGCTGCCCGCTGCCCGCTGCCCGCTGCCCGCTGCCCGCTGCTCGCTGCCCGCTGCCCGCTGCCCGCTGCGCGCCCCGCTGCCCGCTGCTCGCTGCGCGCCCCGCTGCCCGCTGCCGGCTGCCGGCTGCCGGCTGCCCGCTGCCCGCTGCCCGCTGCCCGCTGCCCGCTGCGCGCCCCGCTGCCCGCTGCCGGCTGCCGGCTGCCGGCTGCCCGCTGCCTGCTGCCCGCTGCCCGCTGCCCGCTGCCCGCTGCCCGCTGCCGGCTGCCGGCTGCCCGCTGCCTGCTGCCCGCTACCTGCTGCCCATGCACTGCCCACTGCCCACTGCCCACCACCTTACCGCCTTACCGCCTTACTGCATACCGCCTACCGCCTACCGCCTGTAGACTGCCTGTAGACCGCCCACCACCTACCGCCCATTGACCGCCTACCGCCTGCCTCTTGCGGCCTACCCCCTACGGTCTACGGTCTACTGCCTACTGCCTACTGCCTACTGCCTACTGCCTACCACCTAGGGCATACCTCTTCATCTTACATTCCTCTTGCTCTGCACTGAGGGCTTCCCTGTGGCATAGTGTACATATGGGGCAGAGTGTCATTCTCAGTGGGTTTGGAATGCATGACCGTGCTGATCGTACGTGCATGTTTCCTTCTTTTCCTGATCCTGCATGCAGCGCACCTTGTCTGTTACCCAGTTCGACCGTGGCTGTGGAACGCTGTTGGGCGCAAGGATTACGTTCATTGGCGCCGTCCAAGGAACGGCTGCCTACGAATCCCAGGAGGCTAACCCTTTTGTCATTACCCTAAATTTGGCAGCCTCGATCACTGTGAGCATGAGTGGGATTGTGGGACGCTCCAACCCTCTTTTCAGTGTGAGGCCAACCCGGTCTGTGATCGACAATGCGGGGCCATATGATGGTGTGTTGGATTTTGAGGGACCATCCGGAGGAGCGTTCCCGGATCTGCGCAGAGAGGAGAACGCTTCGGCCAACTTCACGGCAGCCGATCTCATTCCTTTCCAGGGACCAGCTGGTGCGCCTGGCCGGGTAGGTTGTTAGCTAGTAGGGCTCTCTGTTATTCCCATTGGTTCCATATGTATGCTGCTAGCAACCTGGACTAATGTGTGGAGAAATGTTTTTTTTTTTTTTTAAGAACAAATGGTAATAAAAGAGCTCATTTCCTTGCACTCAAGAGATTCCACAGAGACGAAATCATTTGTTTCGGTCGTGGGTTCTATTGGGATTGCCAGCCTCAAAAGCAACCTGGAATGGTCCGAATCTCAGCTGGAATCACTAACAAGAATTCGGAGGTGACGATTTTTGGTAATAAAGGTTGTTCAGGCCCAGAGACTCTTGTTAAGACGCGACCTCGTTGTCCGAGGTCTTCTATTTTCCGATCATGTTGTACAAAATTGTACAACGTGAAAGTCTTCTTTGCATGCCGCGTCCCTGTCTCGCAAGTCAGCGAGCACAGAGCGTCAAGAAGGCCATCGGAATCTTGCTTTCTGGTGACGCGGAAGCTTACGCGCTTGGAAAGTCCAGGTTGTCACTTGTTAGAGCTGTATCAAGGGCTAGTTTCCCCCTCACTTACCAGAACTAGAGGACTGTTCCAGGTCTCTCGGCTGCAGGTGTAACTGGAGGGTTGACAGGCCTCGCTTGGGGTATTCAATCTGGTATAAAGTGATGGTGGCTTTTCTTGCACGCTCTTGTGCCTTTGCCAATTTGCAGGTGTTCTTCCCTATTGTGGCCCAGGCTGCCTCTACGGCATCTGCGTCGGGTAACGTCATCCAGCAGTTCTTGACAAACGCATCGGCAGACATCACTGTGATCTACAACTACAGCACGGGCCCGCCATGCAAGTGTCCACCAAAGTCTATTGATCCTATACCTGATGAACGCGCTTTTTTGCCTTGATTGCATGGAGTGATGTAATGGCTATGCCTGCCATGCTTTCAGCTGATGGCCGACGTCATAGTTGACAACTTGAAAGGGGCAGACAGAGAACAATGTTTTAGGCTTGAAACATAGGCCAGAAATCAGGCGTTCAGCCACCTATATATGCTGACCTTACAGTGCGGGCACTCCCTGTGGCCTTTTCACACATCAGGAAGATACATTTCCCTAGAAGCAATCCGGATTTCAGGAGACTTGCTTTAGAATGCTTGTTCTCTTTGCTGACACTTTTCTGTTTTCGCCAGCTAGTGCCAAGCACCCATGCAGCTTACTTGACTCCATAAACTGCATGTCGCCAACTTGAGTGTCGTGATTGCATGAAGAGTCTGCATCCCCGCAGGGTGTTCTGCTCTACTTCACTTCAATGGGTTTAGCTTTGGACTTTCAAAATTATACCAAATTTGCTCATTTTTGGGAGAGTTATGGCTGGTGAAAAATGGGATCTTTTCTATTTATAGACGTTGGCATGCACCTTGCCAGTTTAACCTTAGCCGTGCTCTTGTTTTCCCTGGTGTCCGTTTGTGCTGTTCTTGCTGGGGCATTGCCTGCCCATTACGCTTTCTGAAGCAGCCCCTCCCCCCCCCCCCCCCCCCCCACTTACACCCAAGTCACCTGGGAACACCATCGAGGATGCTTATGCAATTGGGGGTCTGCCCTTCTACTACGCGGATAACACGGCGCTTTATGGCAACACGTACTCCGCTTGCGGCTATGGAGAATTTGCACCTGACATGGTGTTCAAATTTAAGGCAGCTGCAGCGACCAGACTAAACATTTCGCTGTGTGGAAGCACCTTCGATACGTCGCTCTACGTCACCCAGCCATCTGGGGGTCCTGTGTGCAGCGACGACTACTGCGGGCGCCAAAGCCAGCTTACACTGCTCGTTGCATCAAACGTTACAGTATACATCATCGTCGACGGCTACCATGATGACCAAGGCAACTTCTCGCTGTCCATAACTTCCATGGCTACCGCAGGTGAGCATTGTGTTAGGCAGTGCACATATTAGGCTGTTTTGTCATGTATAATCGACTTGTGGAAGCACTGTCATGTAACTTATTGTGAACAGGGCGGGTATACGTTCATCTGTCAATGATGCCACTGTGGGAGCAAATCAAACACACAGATAAAGCTTGTGGGATGGAATTCTCCAGAATTTCAGAAAGACTGTACACCTCAAAAGTTTCAAGCACCAAGATTACCTTACATGTACCAGTTTGACCTATATTAAACATACGCCAATAATTTCCTGTTGCCTATTCGTTTAATTGAAAGTCATACTTATTTCTTGGAAATATTCTCCATATAAAACGTGCTTCAAATGTCAACCTTGCTGCATAGAGTATCCTTCCATTTTACCACGCACGAATGATGTATTGCTCAGCTAAGAACGATTCATAATACTAGTGTTAAAATTCAGCACAATTTGGAATGTGCTAAACAATACGTGAAGCTTCATTGAGTAACTAACTTGTTGGTTTACTATACATCTCTGCTGGCTCGGTCGTGGCTCAACATTGCCATAACTATGTACACCAGCTCCACCGCCACCGCCGCCGCCACCAGCGCGAATGCTGGGCAACACCATTGAAGATGCTTACCCCATTCCAGCGCTGCCCTTCTCGTACCAGGGCAACACGGGGGCATTCAGCAATGCATACTCTGCGTGTGGCTTGGGGGTGTCTGCACCAGACATGGTTTTCAAGTACAAGGCAGGGCCAAGCCCTATCGTACTGAATGCATCCCTGTGTGGCAGCAGCTTTGACACGTCTATCTACGTGTACCTGCCGGGCAAAGATCCTTTGTGTAATGACGACGGCTGCGGAGGAAACCAAGGCCAAGTTGTCTTTACACTGGGCTCCAACGAGACTGCGTATATCGTGGTGGATGGATATACCAACCAAACGGGCGCATTTTCATTTTCTCTCACTCCACATTCCTGGCCCGATGGTAAGCAGTGGTGGCCTTTGCATATTACTGTCAGTAATTTCCTTTCCAAAACTGGGCACAAGTTCAAGTAGCAATATTTGGTTATTATGTTCAGTAATTTGCTGTAGGCCTTTTGTACTCCGGGCCGTTGGCAGGTCTTCTCCTGAATATCGTGGCTTAATTTGTATGTATGGGTTGGTTTTAAGCTCCTAGACGGCTTCCTAGGAGTGTCTTATTAAGATGTCCTTGTTTATTTCCTAGGCATTGTATTGCAATGACATTTATAATGGCAGCTACTACTATCTACTGGCACTAATTATGGATCCTAGCTCAGTGGCCACCAAGCTTTGTTATTTATATCCAAGAGTGTATCAAGAATATTTCAGTTCACCTTGCAATCTTGATAGGCCTTTTTTGCTAAATGTTTTCTCAAGGTCATCATCTCACTTTAACCTTGACGGCATTTATTCATATTGCATTGATATAAATAATACTACTATAGTGGCTAGACTACAGGTAGCTGTGATGTATTTTAATGGGTGCATGGGTGAGTCCCAGGTGACTTCTTTCATGATAAACTGTTATTTCATCTGTGCACAGTATGCAGGTCAAGGGGTGCAATGAGATGCTGCAGGAAGGAAACAGTTTTTTTGGCAGTGCAGGACTGTATTGTTCTCGAATGTGTGTTTGCTGGCTATATTTATCTCCATCACTGCACTAAACCCTCCTAATCATCATGACATTAATTCCCTCTTATCCATTCCTTTTGCCCAGCTTGTGAACAGTGCGTAACTCTGCTGTACAGTTTGCTTGTGCATGCACATTTTTAGTGCACTTAATCAAATATAGGAGTAAGACATTCTCTGTTGTTTTCCAATAACAGCAACGACACCATGCAGGGCGCCTATGCAATATGTGTCCTGGTGGCTACTATCGTACGTACGCCGTATCAAATCTGGCTTTGGGATGTTCCTGGCCTCACAGTAGGGTATCCTATAGCCCAGCGTGCGTTTTCTGATCAGCATCGTGCTCGACTTCCCTGGAAATTCATTGACAGCATTATTATTTCGACCAGCAGCACATGCATTCTCTAAGATGAAAGCAAGCATCCTATGTACGTTGAGTGGCATAGTGGTACCTGATTATCCTAATCAAAGGTATTCTTATTGCCCTGATCACAACGCCTTTGAGTGATGTCTGGTCCTGCTATGATTCACTTATCAATGATGCAGATGAACGAGCCGCCTTGCTTGAATTCAAAGCCGGCATCACGTCAGATCCAAATGGCTATCTGCGCACTTGGACGAATACCACCTACCCATGCAGCGGGTCCTGGGCCTACGTGGGGTGCACTGGCTTCTATGTCACTTCACTGTAAGTTGGTATCCATGGTGCATTCTTCCTTGTCCTTTCTGGAGTCACCGTGTCTTTCAAGTTTGTTGATCAGTTTAGATGACCACTACTGAAATCATGCAGCTGCATACCCATGATGTGCACATGTTGTATGAACATGAAGTCAAGACATGGCGAAACATCGAACACTGGATTACACCCGTTCACTCCCAAGAATCACCATGCAGTCTTTATGGAAACAATGAGTGGACTGTGCCATCATCGATGAATGGCAAGGTGAAATCGAATAAGAAAGCATTTCAGCACGTAGTGCATGCCCCCAATCAACTGGGAAAAGGGGGGTCGGGTGGTGGGTGACATGAAACAACCTACATAGACGACAAACTACGTTTGGCCATGTTGCCTTCCGCCAAGCAGGTCGACAGCCGTGGACGACTGTCATTCAATTCTCCTGTAACGTCACACCTGTGTCACAACCTCTGTACAAAGAACTGCTGCAGCATTTGCTTTGAACTTTTTCCTTCTCCCAGTCCCACTAATATGGGGCTTGCCACACAAAGCGCTTTCGTCACAAAATATGGCCACTGTCAAGTGGCCGCTGTTGTGTACGTCACTGACGTATAACGCTGGATTTCTAGCAAAGTCGTGCAGCCCGAAACTAGTGGCACGCGGGCTGATCAAGGCAGCCGGCCCACAATTTCCCATGTATTTTATTTATGACTTCTAACGCCTGCCATCCGGGTCGGCAAATACGTGGGCGGGATATATACGCCGGGCCTGTAAATACGAGTATATACGCCGGGTCTCAAAAGTACGTCGGGCAAGAATACGTGTCTCATGACTATAAAATCAAAGAAGTTTGAAGCACTTTGCATGGAAAGACATGAAAAAATATTATTATGAACAAAGATAGTCTTGTGATCAAGGAGAGCGTGGTGAAATGCCCTCAAGGCGCATACTCTACATAGTCCATGCTCGCCACGCACACTTACAGGCATAGTAGTCCGTTACCATTTGATCCCCCTGGTTTCCGGAAATATAAAAGAAAATTTAGTATACCTAACAAATACAACCACAGCAAGTTGTAGAGGGCCGCAAGACCTGTCTTTCGAGCCAAGAATTGGTCGATTCTGATAAGGCCAGGTGGCGGGAGCTACCGTGTGATTCAATATTGCCACTGTCTGCGGTTCTTTGTCAATGCCGTAGTGATTACCTAGATGTACGACTTTTCTGTCACGCAATATGTGACCGAAGGGCCCCGGCAAACTTACGTAAGCCGCCGGCAATTAAAACGCCAATTGGCGTCATTTTTTCAGAAGCAACATAATTTGTGTGGCGAAAAAAATGCCGTACGTGGCAAGGCCGATGACACGCCAAAAAGACAAAAGCAAACCCGCCTAGCTAAGGTCAGCCTCTTTTCTTTCACAAGGGTGGCGACAGCAAGCCGGGCGAGGAAACGAACATCTGGTTTGACGAACCGTCACTGTCAGAGCCAGAGCTCTGGCCCTGAGCAGCAATGTCGAAGGGGCGCAAGGTAACCAGGCAGGCAACGCGCGAGGAGGACGGGACACCCATGCCGCGGGCTGCTGCCGCCAGTCACGCGCCAGTCGCCTGGAGCACCAAAAAGAAGCAGCTCACCACTCTGCTCGCCAAGTGCATCAGCCACGCAGAGGCGGTGGGGGCAGTCGAGCAGGTCTTCGGTGCTGAGGACTGGGTGATAGACGCCACCTCGTGGAGCTCGAGCCAGCTGAAGTCTGTCGTGCAGTTGCTGGCCGATCACGTTGGCGTTGCCGACGTGTTACCAACACGTGACCCAAACGAAGCATATGTGGCCAAAACTGCTGGCCGTGACAGATCTCATGGCAGACGAGGAGGAGGTGGCGCTGCCACCATCGACCCCTGCACAACAAACAATGGCCAAGCCGAAAGACAAGGCCAAGAATTAGGCAGCTGGGGGAACTATCGAAAAGGAAACGAGGGCGAAGTTGGAGACATAGTCGTTGGGGCACCTCCGGAACTCGAAAACTAGGGCGACGAGGAGGATGAGGAGGGGGAGCTCGCAGCCGAGAATTCCTGCAAGGTTTTAGGGCAGTACCTGTGGGAGGAATGGTGGGAAGCCACTTCAAGGCCTCGAAAGGGGTGGCGCTGCCGAGCCGAGCCAAGAGCGTGAAATATCGGATTTCGGAGCGGGTGCTGCCGGGGGTGTTGGAGGACGCCAGCGACAACGGCATGGGAATCCGGTCGTGGGTCATGACAGTCAAGCCTGGAACTTGGCGGAACATGGAGAACAGGAAAATTGATATGAACATTGAATTGGCCATGGAGACCCTTCTCAAGGAGCTGGGCTCAGCAGCCGGGGAGCTTGTGGGCATGGAGTACCTAATGAGGGTGGTGGCGGCCTTGCTGCAGGTGGAGGGGCAAGGAGGGGGGGGTGGAAGGTGGCCAGCTACCTCCGGCCATTGGGGGAGGAGGCTGCTCTGTCAGCCACCCCGGCTGTCAAGGCAGCTCTCCAAACTGCGATCCTCTTGGACAAGCTCAACGTTAGGCCCAACAAGCAGGGAAATAGAATCCCAGCAGGACCGCTCCCTTTTCCCGCTGCCATACCCACTTAGGCCAGCATACACCGCGTGGGGCAGGGTGAGATCGGCACGCCGGCGACAGCGTGCCACGCGCCGCCACCGCGAGTGCACACTGCAATGCAAGGTAGTGTGTTGGCTTAATTAGCTGTGTGTGGGGGGGGCAGACCCTCCTCCTTACCCTAGAGGGGCGTACTCTAAGGGGAGGGAGGAGGCCCTTGTGAGGGTCAAGAAGGCTCACTGCACCTGGCACAGTCGCCGCGTACGGGGCGTTGCGACAGGCCAGGAGCAAGAAGGTGCTGATGCAATATTTGGGAAGCAGAATAAGTACAAACAACTGCGTGCAGACGCGGTGAGTTTGCCAAAGGCGGAGGTGGCGGATAAGGCACGGCTGCTCGACCTGTTGGCTATGCGGTCGAGCTGGCGGGAGATATATGCCTGTGAAGAGAACTGCATCAAGCCAGCGGTCGCGACGAGCGCAAGGTATTGGAATGTGCCCAAGCCCAGCCGGGGATGCTCCATGGCTGAATGGGGCAAGCTCATGATGCGGGCAGCGGGCGTGGGCATGGTGACTTTCCGGGAGAGGCAGCCCAAGTGGGTGGATGGCTGCTTTGGAGTTGCCAAGGGGGTGGGTTAGCTACGACGGTTCATCGTCAACAAGAACGCGGGCAACCTGCTGTGGGTGGACCCCCCCGAGATCCTGTT
The DNA here is from genome assembly GCA_009746045.1 of Mesostigma viride. NCBI lineage: Eukaryota > Viridiplantae > Streptophyta > Mesostigmatophyceae > Mesostigmatales > Mesostigmataceae > Mesostigma > Mesostigma viride. The sequence goes on from RPFO01000253.1 coordinate 2,855,729, forward strand.
ACCCACCTGGGCGTCCTCGTTGAGGTCTCTACGGGCCGGTGCTACAGCGTCAATAGCGACCTCGTGTCGTACTACTACTCCATCGAGGTGCCCGAGTGGTGCTGGGACCACCAAGGGCTTCCAAGTGTGGTCTACCAGCGTGGGCCTGGCGGGGCCAAGGCGGAGGGTGCGGCCCGTGCTGAAGGTGCTGGCCAAGGGGCGTTCCCACGCGGTGGCGCTGGGGGGGGCATCCATGAGATGGTGCTCTACATGAGCGGTGCCCTGGATCCGTGGAGCCAGGTAAAATGCCTCTCAAAGCGCAGGTGAGATCAGGTGCCTTGGAGCGCAATGAATGGGGCCAGCCACTGCGCCTGGGCATCAAGTACGAGGAGCGCGCTGGGGAGCTTCAGATTGACCTAGAAAAACCCCTTGCCCCCATGTTGTCTATCACCATAGATGACTTGGTGCATGGCCAGCAATTGGCACACAACTGTGAGGCTGTGAACCCTGCAGCTTATCACGCGCGCTATTGAGGATGGCCACCTTCCTAACAAGCTTGTGCCGTCAAAGGAGAAGATAAAAACGGCCAGCACGGGAGGGACGAGCTAGAAGCCTTTTGGTGGTGCACCGGCGGAACATTGTGCCGGAACCATCAGTCAAGCAGCTCCCCCGTCTGATCGCCCACACGCAAGCTATACTCACGCGTGGACGAGCTACGGCAGAGGGGCTGGCTGCAGTACTTTTGCTAAGAGGTGGTGGGGTCCCGTTAAGTTTCGGTATGGGGGCCCGGCCGAGGCCGGGGGGATGGGGGGGTCGGGGGGGGGGGGGGGGGGGGGGGCTCCCCCCCCCTGGATGCCGGATTTCATTAAGATTGAAAACTTAAAGGATTCTTTACACTCCTCTATAATTTATACACAACTCCAAAGGCTTTACACAAAACTTGTCCTAGTGGGCTTTCATCTTCACAATAGTCAGGAATGATGAAACATGCTAATGGGAAGTTTGCATTACAGAGCAGGCAAGTGCACCCATGATTGGGTGCTTCGCTATGAACAGAGTGCTAGGTCTAACTCACATAGTCTAGCTCACTGGTTTACCCCGACATGGTGTGGCCTTCTAAATCAATGGGATCTGCAAAGCTGAAAAATGGAAAGGTTAAAGACATGTAAGAGAAAGAAAGCCAGCTTCATCGTTATGGCTTTCGCTGTCCATTGCTTCCGAGTTGTACCACCCGGGCCCAGAAGTCATCGCCATTATTTGCAGGCAGTGCTTGCGTTGAGCCACCTGCATCGCTCTCCTCGCAGCCGCCCTCATCCGTTACTAGAGTCGTCCTCAAGAAGATATATCATATCTGCCTGTGCCTAATCTCAAACGATGTGTGGAGTGTGTCCAAAGCCCGCCCACCGTTCGCAGTGTCGGCCAACGATACAAAACCATCACCTTGTGTGCTTGTGTGAAGTGTATATAGGTATCTGAGCCCGACGCCCTGCAACAAGATTGCGTGTTTTCTTTCCGTCGCGTTTCACTTCCTTGGTGCAATATTAGATAACCAGAAAACGAGCAAAACAAGGTCAGCTGGCTCGACTGTAAAACAAAGTTTTTTCGCTTAAGACAGTAATACGTCGAGGATGCGTTTCGGTGGATGCGTACTGCAGCCAAGACTTCGGTTTAGCACATTACCCCTTCAACCAGGCTTCCACGATTAAATTCCGCTGGGCCCATTTGTGCTCCGGGCGCTGCGTAATCCACGCGGCGCTGCAGGTCTTTGAAGGTAATTTGATTTTCGGCAATATATACGGAATTGTTGAGCTTCGCTCATTTTATATATGACACATGGACAGGCTCAAAGGGGACCGACCTGCCGTAGGTAGCGTAAGACCTGCGCTTGTCACGAGGGTACTGCATCGGCCGGCCCTTTTTGTGCTGACGCTGAGTGTGGTTCCGGCGTGCAGGCCTAGGTAGCTTCTAACGTACGTCACTAGATCTTGTACCTGCGCCAGCCGCCAGGCGTGGCACAACTGTGATGGGCAGTTAGTACACCTTGTACCTGCGCCAGCCGGCAGGCCTGCGTGGCGCAATGTGAATGATAGTCAGTACTTGGAGTGGTGTAGGGGACGTAGGGAGGCCTCTTTTCAGCCTCGCAACTTTATCCCAGCATTTGCTGACAAGGTCGGCTGGCCGGAATGGCGGCTGCGCTGAATGGAAGACGATGCTATCAGCCTCTCCGGGCGTGGAGAGGCCTAGAATAAATTTCTTTATGGTCGCCACCAACCGTTAAAGGCCACGGTAATGGTTGGTGGGTGGGGGGCTCTACGATTTGAGTAAAAGGGTGTGATTTCCGGCGCTGGGCCCACTGACGATTCCCTTCTACCCCTGGGTGCGGCAAGCAGCTTCCTGACTCTGGGGGAGCTGCGTCGGACAACGTCAGGGAAGGAGCCATACAGGACAGGGCCAGCGGCTACGGTGGAAAGAATCATGTAAGTGGAGGCGAATCTGCCTTAAACGTGGAGATGGCTAGCGCGGGGTGCCAGGGTAGCCCATAACTGCCAGGAGCCTGACAGCGGACCCGATCTTTCGGCCTGTGGCCACACGGGAGTTTCAGGGAGGATGCGGGGCTGGAGCAAATCTTGGTGGGAGGAGCGCGCTCTTCATCATTGCCCAGTTTTTCAGCAAAGAATGTTCGCCCGGCAGGGCTGAGATTCTGGCTGTTTTATCGCCTTTGTTTTCATCCTGTATGATGCATTACAGGAAAGGCAATAAAGAGTTCGGTTCTGCAAGGCGAGCATATCTATGCCATAAAGTACAATTTTCCTACCAAAACTCAAGCCCTGGTCGGGGCTTTGGCTTAGCAGTTTCCAAGCCAAGGCCTTGGTAGGGTAGAGGGCCTATCGCCACAATGGCTTCAATGCCGGGAAATCCCAGCCTCAGGGGTGGGGCTGGTGCTGGGTCGTGGGCTTGTGAGACACGGTTCGGGGGTGTAAGGCCTAATGAGCAGCCGCTGGAAACCGCCCCCCTAACGGGGGGAACGACATGGGTGCCGCCCTGCGTCCGCCGGGAAACCGCAGCGGCCACACGGGGGCGGCAGTACAGCCGCGGCAGCGTGCGGGAGGGGGGCCAGGGGCGGAAAGAAACTCGGCACCAAGGCTGGCGACAGCCTTGGTGGCCAGGTAGGATGTGTGGGGGCAACACCTTGTGTTTGAGTATGCTGGGCCCCCAGCATGGTGCTACAATAACCAACTTGATAATGATGTGCACTGAGTTTGAAGGTGTGGTATAGGCTGTCCGTATAAAGCCTAGCACACAAAAATGTAAAATAAATGTTTCTCTTGGTGGGAAGGAACTCCAATTGACCAAAAACAAGAAATGTATTTGTTGAGCTTCGCTCATTTTATATATGACGCGTGGACAGGCTCAAAGGGGACTGGCCTGCCGTAGGTAGCGTAAGACTAGCGCTTGTCACGAGGGTACTGCATCGGCCGGCCCTTTTTGTGCCGACGCTGAGTGTGGTTCCGGCGTGCAGGCCTAGGTAGCTTCTAACGTACGTCACTAGATCTTGTACCTGCGCCAGCCGCCAGGCGTGGCGCAACTGTGATGGGCAGTCAGTACACCTTGTACTTGCGCCAGCCGGCAGGCCTGCGTGGCGCAATGTGAATGATAGTCAGTACTTGGAGTGGTGTAGGGGACGTAGGGAGGCCTCTTTTCAGCTCCCACCCACCCACGCTGCTAAGAGGGGCAACACCTTGTTCGAGTATGCTGGGCCCCCATCATGGTGCTACAATAACCAACTTGGTAATGATGTTCGCTGAGTTTGAAGGTGTGGTATAGGCTGTCCGTATAAAGCCTAGCACACAAAAATGTCAAATAAATGTTTCTCTTGGTGGGAAGGAACTCCAATTGACCAAAAACAAGAAATGTATCCTATGGTAGCATCACGTATATGCTTGACACGCGGCAATTACACTTAAATAAAATGACAGGTGGTGCTATGGACTACTGGACCAGTGTTCAGTCCATGAGCTGACACCTGTTACAGGCTCATGATGACGCATATTGTACATGATGACAACTGGGTAGACTCATAAGTTGCATTGCATACACGAGCCAAGCACAAGGCATCGTGCAAAACCCATGTCAGTTTTTCCTCTGCCCAATCTAACGTGGTGCCCTCTTTCTCTCTGTTGTATGCCTGTTGGCAACAGGAGCTTTTTTGGCGCAGGATTTCAAGGGACAATAGCACTTAACCTTGCTTCGCTCAGTGTGCTGGAGTACTTGTGAGTGCGCTTGGCAGATGACTCAGACCTCCTGTAGGATACCAAGTCATATTAATCATAATCCATTTACCTCGGGGGATGGCAGAAACAGTTCACAAGTTTGCTGTTACTACATATGATCTCTTCTCTACATCCAACAAGTCATAGAAGGATTAACCAGTTAAAGAAAACTTGTTGAAAATTTTCATTAGTTAATCACACATGTTTTGGCCCAGTTTGAAGTGGGCAAGGTGTTGGGGTGGCATTTGTGCTTATAAGTAACAGGTCGTGTGCACGTACACATGTATTACTATTTCAAAATGTAAATAACGTGCATGGTCAGAATTAGCTGAAAATCTGGGCCTGTATGTAAAGCCCCCATCCTGGGCCAATTTTGAAGGGTCTGACCTTGTCTAGCTGCCATGTGTACATCGATATGATTTTTCTTTGGAAGGCATCGGATAAAGTGTGTGTTTAAGGGGAGGTGGCACCCCATAACCCTTAAAAATTGACATATGCTACTGTAATATCAATAAAAACTCATTTGCACCATGCTGAAATATGATTGGGGACACTAAATAACATATCTGGTGAGTAATCCAGTGCTTGTTGGGGGTACTTCCCCCATATATACGCCAATATTGTGCTATAAATAAATAAAAAAAAGCTAATTACCTAGGGCTGGGTATGCCCCAGTTAATGCACACTTTGCTGGTAAAAGGTTGTATGCAGCGTTCATAGTTCCCTGAGTTTGTACCTTGCTAAGATATTTACATCATGGAAATGGCAAACCCTTACTTTTATTTATTTCCCCGTAAAACAGCCCTTTTTAACCTGACATTTAGAATAACGTTTTTTAAACACTTCAAATAAACACTTTAAGCCACGGCAAAAATCCGTTCTAACAGGGGGACAGCTGTGGTCCAAGTCCCAGGTCATTCCCACTAGTTATAAGGGTATGCGTGCTAAGACCTGAACATATGCTAATTAATGGAGGGTTTTCTTTGTATAAGGCCACCTAGCCATGATGTTTTCCACCTAAAAAGCCAGAAAGCATGCCCCACTCGATCACAAAACATAGGCAAACGGCTATAGGCACCTCATCTGCCCTCACCTACCCTCGGGTCGGGCAACCTTGCCAGCGCAAGCATAGCAGCTCCATCGCTAGGCATACATGCCAAGAGAGCATACACATTTCTTAAGCCAAGGTTACCGCGTGCTCAACCCAAGGTAACATTGTAAACTTCATGCCAAGAACTCAGCAAATCAATCACCAAAAGCACATATAGCGGACTCTTGCATACTGATTACGACACATGCTCAAGGTTGGGGGTCACTGTGACACGAACTGATATGGGTTTCCTAGACGACCACCTGACAGGCGCTAAGGACCACTCAGTAACCAAGTAAACACAATTACACTTTACATGCCATCCAACATGCATCAAATCCATGCTGAATATGCTACGAAGTACAAAGGGGTGCCCACACACCTCATAACCCTTCACCGTCCCTTGAGCATGGCCAGACGTATAAATATGTGAATATAGCAATAATGATGATACTGCACTAACATGCCTAACCAGCTTTTTATATGTTTCTCCCAGGTTATCAAGAGTGTAAGGTTGATGCCAACCAAGCTAATCAACACAACAGCAACTTCTTAGCTGCCCTACCCGACTTTGGCAACAAACAGGAACAATTTGGAGGGCAAGCAACCAAGGAGATCATGCCATACAAAGCTTGCATGCAGTCAACCATGTCAGCCATGGTTGGCTCAGCACATTGCAGTCTTGTCACATCATCTTAGAAAGGGAAAGCTAAAATAAACCAATGGTGGCAGCTATCTACATGCAGTCACACAAATGCAATATGTCCAACATGATCATAAACAAACACTTCCTTCCCTGCACCATAAAACATAAAGAAACCATGGGCAGCCGTTCAGCTTCTGAGCGCTGTGAAGAGGCTGCGACGAAAGGGTGCGTCACTGTCAAACAATAATGTGTTGCCAGTAGCAGGAGAAACGTAGAACTGCACACATATTAACATGATTGCTGTATTATATAATGGAAAGCTACCAACTCGGCTGAGTGTCAAAGCAATCGCTATGTGTGTCCTCAAGCATTATCCAACCTAATATCCTTATATTTGGCTGCATCCAAAGCTGCCAGCACAGAAGCTTCTTTTCCGAGCCTTATTAGTTCCCCAGAAAACTGGCTGCCACCGTTGCCTGCATCCATTCCAATTTATTCAACACCACCAAATTAGATCAGACCAGCCCTCGTGCGATGGCGCATACAGAAAAAAAAAAAGCCACTTACTAAAAGCCCTCCTCACTGTGAAACAGCTAAGCCATTTCTTCTTGGGCATGTGCTTGGCCGCCTCATCAAACGGCTGCTTCTTCCGGTTGTCACAGATGGCCCCGACCGCGCAGTGGCCCATGAGCAGCCACCCGGTCAATGGCGCGCAAGCTGGTGTAGAACTAGTGGTCCATTGCAACCATGATGGGGCATGCCAGCACGGACACCATGCGCTCCACCAACTTGAATGCATGGTCCTCCTACTGGACCTTGTAATATGTAGGTCTCCGCCTTGATGAAGTAGCCCGTCTTGTTGTTCAGCGCAAACTGCTTGCAATTAAAGGGCTCGGGCTTGGTTGAAGTGTCGCACTTGATGGGACACTTAATTATAGCGCCCGGACCGTCGGGATCAAGCACTCATTCAGAGCGATACGTTCGCTGCGCTTCACGTACTTTGGGTACAGCGCGTTGAGGTGGTCATCCAACCGCAGCATATGCCATGCATAGAATGTGCTCCCTGGGATCAGTGTCGTGGAGAGGGCGCTTGGCAGTCGTCTGGCAGTGGAGGAACTGCACAATCTGCTGCATGAAATCGCTTGAGCAGCATCACGTCCTGGAATCCAGGTGACAGATTTGCCCACACCCAACCCTTCGCTGGCGAAGTAGTCCTCCCTGGCAAAGTAGTGCTTGGTGACTTGGTCAGGGCCATGCTGATGATGATTGCCAGGAATTTTCCCAGCTTGTGCATTGTGAGTGGGTGCCACTCACGCGCGCTAAGCTTGCCCACTTCGTTGAACTCAGCATAGGCGTTGGTCTCCTTCACAATCTTGGCCATCACATCACGTCGGGACGAAAAAAGAGCGTACAGCCCCAATAGGGATGATTTCAGCTGCTCAAGTGAAAGGTTTTGAGGGCAGGCATGCAGTGGCCGCCGGCGGCGGAGGCGACGTCGTGATGTCGGGAAAGGAGACTGTTCTGGCTTGCCGAAACCAAATTTCCATTTCATCTCGGCTGGCTGCTTTGATGCAAGCGCGTCGTCAGGAAACGGAGCCGCAACGTCGAGCTCAAGCTTACGACTCGGTGACAGGCCACCAGCGGGCGCAGGACGGGGCATGTAAACCTTAAGTCCATCATCGGGCGCGGCCGTTGCAGCACCATCGGCCAGTGCCGCTCGAGTACAACATCTTTTCGTAGGCTTGCTGAGTGCATGCTTCCGGATCGCGTTCCCTGCAGCACGCTTCTGCCGTGGCTTGTGGTCATTGACCGGAGAATCCTCGATATTGACGCTCTTGTCATCGTCGTCATCACTGGTGTCAGATTAACTGCCATCGGCCCATCGGCGGCCCCTCGTCATCACTGTCACTGAGCTCACTGGGAAGGGGGGTCGGGTTACCACAATCTTTCACCATAGCTTCATGCTCATCCTTGCTGCACAAATATGTATGAAAACCTGCTTTCGGCGGAAACAACACAGCTTGCGATCGTCCGGCAAACTGCACCGTGCGCCCTGCCCGTTCAACTTCACTGCCGTTACTGGGTCTGGAAATAAAGTTTTGGTGCAATTTTCCCCATAGCTATCGATCGTCTACTGTAAGCCAAATGCCTCCGCAGGCGTTGCAATCAAAAAGCCCATTTTAATCGTAAATGTGCGCACATCCTCTGGCTATCGTCCGCCACGTCTATGTCCACGCCTGCAGATCGTTTTTCTCGGATCCTTTTTTTTCTTTTTTTTTTTTTTGCGCGTTCTGATAGCTGTGCACCAGAGTATACCCCGTAACTTGACTTTCCTCAATGTGTTCGCTATAGTCCAGCAGTCAGATACGTCAGACAAGCGTCCTACGTGCAGTTTGGATCTAGGTCTCGGCGTTGACCGAAAATTTTCCCATGAAAGCCTTCCCGCGCAATCTGCAGGTCTGCCACAAAATCATGCCAATTTTCGCCTAACAGTGGAATTCACTGTTGAAGAATCGGCACCAGGATAGTTTAGGGGTTAACTCTCGTAATTTCCCTAGCTTTTACATGCCAAAATTCTCAAGTTTGCCTGAAATCCCGTGCCGTGGGTACCTCAGCTGACGGTGTGCACGCGGTGCACCGCTGTTCACGGTACGGCATGGTACCGGGGAAATTTTTCGGCGCAAAAACACATTGCAGCGGCAAGTCCCCATGCAGCGATCGATTGGGCTTACTTCATAGCCTTAGTATCTATAACTGCAGTGCCCAGCCACAGCATCCCGGCCCATAATTTTACCCTAGTCACTTCAGCACTTTTCATATGTACCGCCACCATCTGCGCAGCCAAATGGGACATCCAATGAGCGGTCTTCCCAGTCTGCTGGGGTTTCTCACACCGTAATAGTAAACTGTCTGAGCGGCCTGGCATCCCATGCACCTAACAAGAACAGCCTGGGTGTCGAACACCAGCCTTTTTGAGGGGGGTTGCTAAACTAGCGCGCGCATGTACTCGACTTCAGGTCAACCAGCAAGATATGCCGCATCTTGGGGATTGCTCTCTAAAATGCCTGAATTTGATGGACTAGGTTAGCAACAATGTATAGGCAGCCAACGCCACACTTTTTTACTATGGATTTTCACTAACATGGTCCAGGGCGTAATCATCAGCTTTTACAATTTGACGGGTCCACTTTCTGTGGAAGAGTCTCATCTGGTAGTCCTGTTGGGTTTTCTTTTCTTGTAACCTCGGCTCTAGCAAACATTTTAGGCTGAAAGAGTAACGAGGTAGGCGCACACACAAGTCGTGTTCACTACAACTTAGAAAGGATCTTGCAATTGAGGATTTGCTGAAATATGTGATCGTTTCCTGATCCTCCCCAAACTTCCAGCTGAGGGGCATTTGACGGAAGTGGCCCGGCATTCTTGCGTAAGCCGAAGGCAGTTGTGATTCCGGGCGCAAAAAATCCTTTCGCCATTTATTCAGGCGCAAAAAATGTAAGGCGATTGAAATGCCGTCCGGGCAAGGCGGAATGCCATGAAAGGAGACAAAAGCAAACACACCTAGGTAAGCCTCTTTTCTTTTCCCGGCCACCCTCGCTATGTTTTTGTAAGGGGGTTCAGGCTAATTCAGACAAGCAATTTGTTGTTCCATGAGCATCGGCATCTGAGATGTGGCCTCCCTTTTGTATGTGCCTTAGTAATCTTTTTAATAAACAGTCTGGGTACCCTACAGTTCCACGGTTAATGGGTTATGATTTAATGTTTGCTACAGTAAGGTCAGATGTTGGGTCAGCACTCAGCCGGTCATGTTAAATGCATCCCCCTCGCCGACGCATTGTGGTACTGTGCTAGGACTGGTGTGTGGATTCTTGGATTAAGTTCTACAGTAGATGCTGCCTTGGTTTGATTGAGTACAAGACGTGGACCTACATGGACACTAGATTTAAAGTGGAAAAAAGAAAAACATTAACGTAATATCGCAGGTCATGTTTTTTTCCAACTTGGATTTCTGGCATGCGCAGGGAACTATCTCAAATGCAACTGTCAGGGACAATTTCTTCCCAGCTGTCTTCACCGCGTCTCCGCGCTCTGTGAGTTCCGTTGCCGGATGATTGGAAACTTGCTTTATGTTTGCTATTATGTCATATTTCCTTTTTCGTTTACTGTCTATTTGTTCTGGGAGCATTGTGCCCGCATCCAACTTTTTGCCCCCAGATTGGTTGTACTCTTGTCGAGGTACATTCCTGCGCATCAACCCGGTAGTACCCTGTGCAGGTTCCGTGCTGGGACAACGGGTAGGGTACATCGCGGTGTATCCTGTCCACTAGGGCCCTGGACCATGTAGTGGCCCCCACCCCACCCCGGTACCTCAGCAATAGTGACCGTAGGACTTTGTAGGACAAAGTCCCAAATTGACGACGGCTTTACTTAAGTCGAATCTTTGATAACATCCGAGATTTACAGAGACGCTCTGTGGCCACCTCGCAGTATCAGGGCGGTGCCCCTTCTCCTTCAAACAAAGCTTTGGCTGGCTGTTGGCTCCGGGGCATTTGGGGGGGGGGGACAGGGGCATACAGTGGTAAATATGGAGGAGTCTGTAAAAATTAACTGCTAGTATTAAACGATCTGCAGGAAATCTTCTCTGTACTTACAGCAACCCTGAGGTGCGGCAAGGTCTATATTAATATCGGTACTTACTAACAAATATCAACATGTTAAGTCAATGTTCACCAAACAAACTTTCTCAATACCTGACCAAATTTGTGTCTAGAAAGAGCTTGGTGTAGCTCACAGCCTGCACTATCCACTTCACCTTATTTCTAAGCCATCTGCTCATTTCTTAGTTATTAGTTATGTTACGGCGGGCTCGAAGGGGGCCGATCTGCCGTATGTAGCGTAGCTCTACCATACGTCACCTACACCATGTGAGGTGCTTGTGTGACATAGGACTAGAGTAGAAGGGGACCGGTACTACTGTCAAGCGTGCCCGCCCTTTTGAGGGGGGGGGGGCGCCTTGATGCCATGTGATCTGTCATGCATCACCCGTACTTAGGGTGGTGTGGTGAACGTAGGGAGGCCTTTTTGCAGCTCCCACCCACCCTCATTTGCTGCTGTTGGGGCACCAGATTGGACCCAGGGGGCATGTGCTGGGCCCCAGCATGGTGATCTGGCCTAACTTGAGAATGACTTGTACGCTGATTTGAGTGTGGCTACGCTTCACTAATTAAAGCCTGCGGCCTGCGCGCAATTGTTGTAATAAACTTGTTGATTTTGTAAGAAGGCACTCCAACGGAGCTTAGCTTCAGCACCTATCTGCAATAAATGTAGAAGACGGTTTCTAAGTCGTATTTTTCGTTCATCGCTATTAGCGGCGTATTTCGCACAGCAAGTAAAAACATCAGCATCTATGAACATGATACGATTAATGTAGGGGGTAAAAATTGGTAAGCCTGCCACAAATATGAGCGATGCGACATTACTCCTGAATCACCATCGCCCATGGCTGTCACTCGCAAACATGTGAGTCTTCCTGACATTTTGAATGGCAAAATAAAACCGAGTAAAAAAGCAATTCAGCACGCAGTGCATGCCCCTGATCAACAAGAACAGGTGGGTTTGCATGTGAAAGAAACTGCCTGGTAGAGCCAACTTGGCTATACTCCCCGTCGGCCAAGTAGGACCACCATTGACAATGGTGCTTCTCTGAACACAGTTTCTTTATAGCGAGATGGAAGGGTAGCCGCTATGACTAGGTTACAGGGTTCACGTGACATACCTTTTGAGGCCTGTGTGGCCTGATCCGGAGCGGAAGTTGCAAGGGTTTGTCCAGGTTCCTGGCCAGGTGGCAAGAGCTGCCTTGTGATACAATCCCGCCATGCACTGGTTAGGTTTCTGTCTCAAGGCCGTAGTGATTACCTAGACCTGAGACTTTTCTCTCACGCAATAAGTGACCTAAGAGCCCTGGCAATCTTACATAATACACCAGGAATCAGAACACCAATTTGCGCCATTTGTTCAGAAGCAAAACTTGCGTTGCGAAAAAAACGCCATCCAGGGCAAGTTTGCGTGACACGCAAGAAAGACAAAACAAACTAAACTAATCCATTTCTGGCCTTGCTTTGCTTTGCATGCATCACCACAAAACATCAAATTTATTACAATATGTGTGCTAGCTCTATACGGTGGAATAACACAGACATGTCTACCAGATGGCAACACGGCCATCTGTATGCTAGGGTTAGCACACTATGTGAATGTGCAGGGCCAGCCCACAGCAGCTGTGCCCCTGCTCTACCCCTTTTGCCAGGGTGGGTGGGTGGGAGGCAAAAGAAACAACCTACTTCCCTAGAATGGAAGCCTACCTTTTATAGCAACCACCTGTCCAGCCAACCCCTACCTGGGTGGCTGGGGTACAGGTGCCAGCACAAAAAATACATATTTTTTTTCTAAAATTGTTTTTTCTTTTTGTGCTATACGGCGTTGCATTCTCCTCTCAGCAGGTTAGTCATAGATAAAATGAGCATAGCTCACCAAATCCATTTCTGGCCTTGCTTTGCTTTGCATGCATCACCACAAAACATCAAATTTATTACAATGTGTGTGCTAGCTCTATACGGTGGAATAACACAGACATGTCTACCAGATGGCAACACGGCCATCTGTATGCTAGGGTGAGCACACTATGTGAATGTGCAGGGCCAGCCCACAGCAGCTGTGCCCCTGCTCTACCCACATCTCCTTACATGGCTAACAGCCGAAAATACGTAGGACATGCCAAAAAGAAAATTTAAACCTAGCTATGGGGGTACTTTGTCCCAACCCAGGTTCACCCTCGGGTTAGTTAAACCATTTCCCCCCTGACCTCCCACACAAGGGTGAGGTCAGTTGATAGCTAAAAGACGAGAGATGAAATCTGGAAGACGTCAAAACTCGACGCCACCGAAGTGGCGCCGAAAAGCCGCTGGGTCAAAACCCAGGGCCTGAGCGCAGAGGGCGGGCGAGATGTCTCGCCCCAGGAGGCTGCGGTGGAGGCCAATGTAGCGCGTGACCGAGAGGGCCGAAGCCCACCGGCCCCGCAGCTGAATGGCCTCCGGCGACTCGCCAGCGATGGCGTCGTGCGTCGCCCCTCCATGCCGGAGGCTGTGAAAAGAAAACATCCCCGGGATGCCCATGCGGGCCTGCACAGCTTCCCACTGCTGCCTAGCCTGGCTGTCCGTTAAGCCCCGAAAAAGAAGTGCATCCGGGGGCTGGCCAGCCGTCAGGCGTCGCAGGAGCCGCAAGGAAAGTGGATCCCGGACGTGCTGGGCCGCCCCCTGCGCAGTTTTGGGGTTGCACAGCACAAGGGCACCGACCATGGGCCCTGGCTCGAGAAGGGGGTGGCCAGGATGAGCCACATCCCGAACCCGCAGCCCTAGCGCCTCGCTAATGCGTAAATACTGCTGAAAAGCAATAATAATCAACGCACTCAAATGCACCTGTCAACGTGAAACTAGCAAAACGGCAGTGAGATAGCAAAGGCGCCAGGGCATAGGTGGAGGGCTGACAGCCGGAACAAGCCCCTGCCAACCTGCTAGCAGGCGGTCCGCCAGTACCCAATTCCGAACAATGTCGGGGTAGTACAGGTGCGGACAGGCCTTGGCGTGCTGGCATAAGGTACGCCCCCGCCTGTTGTATTAAATGGATATTGAATAGAAAATTTCTTAACGGAAAACTTAATAATCTGACGCGCTCAGCACAAGCCCCCGACCTCTTTGTAGCTCACGTACGCCATTAACAGTGGAATACCGTCAATGTTACGTTCGCACCACTTTTGTCGGCTTTTGTCATCCTAGCACGCCAAGCAGTAGTGACAGGACCTGCGGCGCTACACTGATCCATTCAGCGCCGCCCACAGAACATTAAACCACCAGCCGACTACCAACCAACCAACCAACAGTCACAACCGTTACCGGACCACAAACGCATAAGCCGTCACCACCGAAAATAGCATCACCGAGATTCGACCACATAAGCTCTAGCCAACAGACAATATTGACGAACGCAAGAAGTAAATTCAGATTGCGCACCCCTGAAATTCCAGACAACACCCAGACCCGTAATAGCCCAAATATCGGCGTACCAACTTCCGTACCAATTTAATTAGTGACTGCGAGATCTGCAATATCACAACGCCAGCCCATTTTCTTTTCGAGCAGTCACTTATCCATCAACACTATATATTTTCACTCAAGAGCTACTAGCTAACACTCCCCATACTGCACAACATCACCCAGAGCATTATGTACTAGAGGAGTCTCTACCCCTTCCTTGGCGCCCATTCATGCCCCGGGTGAGCTGTCAGTGTTTGCCGTAAGTCCTGTGAGCAAGCTAGAACACAAGACTGATCGTTACGATTGCCCTTGAGCCACATCACCTCCACACATCATCAAAACCGCACACCCACCAAGGACAGAGCCCCACCAAGTTAACCCAACCGTACCGGGTCCCCCTTTTCAGTTAAAGGGCTCATTTAGGGATCATACCCAGCCCACCGAACAGATAGGTCCAAATGTCAACTGCTTGAAAGATTTTGCCACAGGGTCAGAATGTGCCATTCAGCAGTCCCCACAAGTCGCCCAGGGCACCAGCCATGACCATCCGCAGAATCCCGTACTGCTCACGCGCTGCCGAGAACAGCTTGGTCACAGCGTCAGCGGGGTTGAGCTTCCCAGGCATGTGGAGCACGCTCACAGCGTAAGATAACTCCTTCAACAGGAGGAAATCAATCTCGCGCGTCCGGGACAGCGCGTTCAGAATGAAACTCACCAACGGCTGGCTGTCGGTGTGAACAGTGGTGGTCAGTACCAAATGCACACTCAACCACCCACCCAACCAGCGCAGAAACTGTTCGAGATACATCGAATTCTTGATACACTCGCATACACCACGACACTCGTTAGTATCCGAGCCAGCAGCCACCCTCCGGCACAAGCGAGAGTACCACGCACACAAGGATGCATTGCCATCCGGGTTAGCCAAGACAGACAGACCACCCATGCGTGCTCGTACCCGAGTGACCTCCCGACCCTCACCAGAGGTGTCGGCGAAGCAGTGCAGAGTAACTGGTCGAGATAAGCTCAGCCTGGACAACACAACACCAGGGCTGGAGCGGACATACTGCTTCACCACTGAGGGAGGGATGGGAGCAAGCACCTCATCTACAGTCCTGCTGAGCACAAGTAGGTCAGGCGCGCACACCGTCGCCATCCAACCAAGCTTGCCACGCAACCGGCTCCACAATCCCTTGTCACACCACTCATCCACTCCCATCACCAGCTTCTCGCAATACTCACTGGGCATACTCAGGTGCAACTGATATCTGCCCTGCACCACACTCATGGTTTGCAGGACACCGCAGAACACCCGTGGCTTACCTGGGTTTAACAGCTGTAACTCACCCACTGGGAACCGCTCCGCGACCGCTGCATAGAACTGATGTAGGTCAGCACGAGGCGCAATCACACGCAGGTCATCCCCATGGAGCTGAACAAATATAGGCCCAGAGGGTGTGTGAGTGACAAACAGCGATGGATCGAATGGAGACACCTCAAAGGAGGCTATCTCGTTGAGCTTGCGTACCAGCGTAGTCCGCCACACTATCGACTCGCTCTGGAGACCCTCTATTGCCTTACGTAGCCCCATAAACCTAGCCATCACCACTTCCCGCCAGAAAGGCAGAGCCACCACCACCAATGGCGATGTCTCACCCCGTACCTCATCAAACACCTCCTCACTCGAGTTGGGGAACGCCCGCTTGATATCAACCGAGCTACAAGCATAATCCCTGCCCTCATCCAGGAAACCCAACAGGATCATGCTAAGTACCTGGAAGCTATCCCAAGCAAGACCAGGCGTGTACAGTTCCTCCCTTGCAAGCTCACTCGTGCCCGAGAACTCTTGTGACACAGGCCTGACATAGCAAATTTCCACGCCCCCTTTCACCTTATGCGACAGCACCATCTGGAGGGGCAGCACCCTTGTGTACCTCGTCCAGTGGCTCATACACATCGTAACCCTGCCACTCCTCCACGGCCCTACGGACAGCACACCACCATGACGAAAACCCACTGGGCGTGGACATCTGCCTGACCAGTTCATCCCAGTCTATAGGCGAGTGGGCTGCGATATCCCTCCTGGTGATGCCTATGCTAGAGGGGTGCAGCAGTGCCGGTAGCACCAAGTCTACAGCCGGTGGGATATCCGGTCCCCATGCCACCCCCTCAGTGCCAGACAAGGCTGCCAACCTGGCTACTGTGGTGCAGATGCGACTAAGTGGCTGAATCGACTTGTAGCCCTCGAGCTCAATCGACCCATGCCCCACTCTAGTCAGACGAGTGCTCTGTATCTGCACATCGGGATGATTGAGGAATGGTAACCCCAATATAGCAGGACCATCGTATCCCAGCACTACACAGAACGGCGTCTCGCGTCCCAGAATAGTCAACATGACCTCTCCAATGACTCGCACCTTGACCACACCCGAAAAGTCTCGTACAAACTGCCACTTGGAATCACGCAGTGGGAA
Source organism: Mesostigma viride (assembly GCA_009746045.1). Classification (NCBI taxonomy): domain Eukaryota; kingdom Viridiplantae; phylum Streptophyta; class Mesostigmatophyceae; order Mesostigmatales; family Mesostigmataceae; genus Mesostigma; species Mesostigma viride. The sequence continues at coordinate 2,872,276 of RPFO01000253.1, forward strand.
ATGACGAGCCACACCCTTACCCAGCAGACACACAGCAGCATCCGTGTTCACCTCCAGCCTACAACCAGCTAGAGCACTCTGGCCCCAATCGACTAGCTTGGACACAGAAGCCCTTTTCTTACCCGCCTTACCAATCTCCTCGGCAGCATTGCCGCTTCCCTCAGGCTCGCCCCCGCCCGGCGCTGCATAGCTCGTACTTGCTGCTGCCCCAGGGTCACCACCCTGCTGGCCATCACCTGCGGTCGGCGCGCCAGCACCGCCGGCCCGTGACTCTCCACCTGCGGTCGGCATCACTGCCACACCGGTCCGTGGCTCGCTGGGAACCGACAGTCCTTGCTCCCTCATCGCAACACGTTGTCGGCCCCGCTGCAGCCGCTCCATGATGCGGGCCAGCATCGCTGCGCTCTGCTCGTCTCGGCCCCCTGCGGGTGAGGCAACCCCCAACCCGCCGTGCCCACCACTGGCTGGACTGCCGTCGAGCACCGGCAACCCAGCGCTCGGCAGAAGAGAGGAGGAAGCCGGCTGATCAGGCCCTTTCTTCTCCCTCAGCCCCTCTACCGCCCCTACAGGATCCCCCACCTCCCCTCCAGTCTGCGCACTGTCGTCCTCTGACTCATCATCAATGGGCGGGTCTGGCGGCCCCAGCCCATCATAGTAGAGGCGGAGATGCTTCCAGGCCAGAAGCCGGACCCGAGTGCGCTCCTCAAGCGCTACCTCGGCCAGCATGTGATCCGGATCTACTTCCGTGACCACGCCAGAGCCCTCCCACTGGCCACGATGGCCCATAGGCCCTTCCCTATAGGCCCACACCCTCGCTCCCTCCTCTGGCAAGTACACTAGTCCTCTGCGCAGATCAAGCTGTGTCATACGCAGGTAACGGTCACACAGATGGTCCCTGTACGCTTCCACCACCTCACGTGGCAGCAGACCCATTTCAAGTCCGCGAGGGGTCACCGCTATGATACCGTCCTCCCCTTCTACCCTGCACAGCACACGATCATTCAGGTGATCCTCTACCTTCCTACACCAGAAAGCCTGCTCGCGATATGACTTTCATCTGCCCTAGCGCTAACATGACGTACTTTGAGGTCTGGATATGCCGCTCCACCAGCCCCTGATGCTCATGGTCAGCTGCGCCAGCTATTTCTATCTGCTCCAAGCCAGCCACACCCTTACAACACTCAAACTGTTGGTCGCACTCTATCGCCGATACTACAGCAAACCTTGACTTTACCTGCAGTAGGGCAGCTGCCAGGTCCTCCTTGAACATGCGGTTCAACGGCTCTATGACCTTCATCTTAGAGAACCTTGCTACCCCCAGCACATACTGCTTCTTGTCATAGGTCAGCACATCACACTGTATACGGCCTCTCTCCAACTCGGGTGTGCGTGCATGGAACCTACGCGGCTTGGGTGCATTGCGCTGACAGTGGCCACATCGCTGCCATACCTCCTTACAGGCTGCCACCAGCTCTGGAAACCCTAACGCAGATGCCCACTTTTCTGACGCATGACCATGACCTAGCCGCCTATGCAGCGGTACACCAATCTCCCACACACTGAGCACCTCACCAGGACCAGACACGTCGCTGCATGGCAAGCCTTTCGCCAAAGCTGGGTGTGTTGAGGAAGTGCCCACTATAGGGAGCCCGCCCCCGGCAGCGTGTACGCCTGCCAAGCTACCTCCAACCCCCTTTGTCCCCGTCCCCAGAGGTGTAGCTGCTTCCCCTTCCGCTACCACCCCGTGCCCAAAGGAGTCCCCCACCTCACCAGCGGTACCAACCATCACTGCTACCTGGGCACCCAGGTGGGGTGAGAACACCTGGTGGGTCAGACTGGCCTCCCCTTCGGCACCAGCCCGCAAGTTCCCTTCCTCACTACCATCCAGCTCGCCTTGCCCTAGTCACTGCCGGCGCCCGCCCTGGGCTGCCGGGCAGAGGTGAACATCCTGCGCGAAGTGACCAGGCTGATTACAGCGGTGGCAAAGAGCAGGCCCACGTGTATTGCTACTGCTGCGCGGTGGCTGCTGTGCAGGCAGGCTGTTCTTGTGACGGTTGTAGCACTGTGCAGCCTGATGGCCCTCACGACCACAAACAAAGCACAAGCTAGGCGGTCGCTGCTGCCGTGCTGCACCTTGCGGCTGCTGTTGCTGTGGTGCATTGTTACCGCGGTGCCTCTGTGGGAACTTACTCTGCCACCTTGCAGGTGGACCTCCCATGCCGCGCCTCCCTGACGCTGCACCAGCTTTGCCACCCCGCTTGGGTGGACCACCCCGCTGCCGATCAGCCCCAGCTGCTCCACCTGTATCCCCGGCGCTGGCTGCACTGTTGCTTCCAGCTGCCCCGGTCTGCACCACGGCGATCCTGCCAGTATCCTGCAGTGGAGCACTTGTGGGCTGCAAGGGGATGGAGTTGGGAGCAGGGGCAGGTGTGGCAGGCAAGAGCAACCCATCTGCGGACAATTTGCCCTGTGCACGCAACTGGGCTATCATATCCCTCTCCTCCGCCTCCACGATCCTAGATATGACCTCTATTGCGGTATTCAGGTTCTCTTCTGCTTTCTCTCTCTTCAAGGCAGACATGGTGTTCTGCAGGTCTAGACCCTTAGAATTGCGCACATAGTGGTCTATCACAGCCATCTCCTGCACTTTCACCCCCGCCTTCTCACTCTCATTCCGGGCATTACGCAAAGCCTGCAGATCTAGGGTATAAGGCCGCTGCGGCACCCACCTGTAGATGGCCACATGTCGGGCCTTGGCAGAGGAGATACATTCTAGAAGCACCTTCCTCAACCTACCTGCAATGGCCTTGGGTTTTACCTTTTCGTCGCGGCATGTGCGCAGGCAGTTTACCAAAATGTCATTGGAGCCGTGGAACATTCCGGCGTCCCTGAAAACCCCATAAATGTCCTTGACCATACCACCACGCTCCTTTACAAACGCTTCAAAACGTTCCAGGTAGTCCTCTACTATCTTGAAGCAGGCATTGCTGGGAATACTTCCGACACGCAACTTGCACAGCTCAATTAAATCTTTTTCTCTTTTGATAGATAACCCTTCTTCATGTTCCCGTTTCCGTTTGTCCCCAGCATTCTCCATTTTCCACCGGATTGCAAGCAACGACCCACTTCTAGTACATGTTGTATTAAATGGATATTGAATAGAAAATTTCTTAATGGAAAACTTAATAATATGACGCGCTCAGCACAAGCCCCCGACCTCTTTGTAGCTCACGTACGCCATTAACAGTGGATCGTGGTTCTCTGAACATAGTTTCTTTATAGTGAGATGGAAGGGTAGCCGCTATAGCTAGGTTATTGGGTTCACGTGACATACCTTTTGAGGCCGGTGCGGCCTGATCCGGATCAGACGTGGCCAAAACTTTGGCCAGTTTTTCTTGGCCAGGTGGCAGGAGCTACGTTGAGATATAAACCTGCCACTGTCTAGGTTTCTTGGCTCATGGCGTAGTGATTAACTAGATCTAGATTCTTTCTCTCACGCAATTTGTGACCTAATAGCCCCGGCAGCCTTACGTAAGCTGCCGGCAATTAGAACGCCACATTGCGTCATTTGTTCAGACGCAACATTTGCGTGGCGAAAAAATGCCGTCCGGGCCAAGGCCGCATGACACGCAAAAAAGGACAAAAACAAACCCACCTAGCTAAGGTCGCCCTCTTTTCTTTTCACGAGGGCGGCGACAGCAAGCCAGGGGAAACGAACCTCTGGTTTGACGAACCTGTACTGTCGGAGCCATTTTTGGCCCTGAGCAGCAATGCCGAAGGGGCGCAAAGCTACAGGAGGGCAGGCAGCGCGCGGGGAGGACGGGACGCCCACACCGCGGGCTGCTGCCGCCAGTCACGCGCCAGTCGCCTTCAGCGCCAAAAAGAAGCAGCTCGCCACTCTGCTCGCCAAGTGCATCAGCCCCGCAGAGGCGGTGGGGGCAGTCGAGCAGGTCTTCGGTGCCGAGGACTGGGTGACGGACGCCAGCTCGTGGAGCTCGAGCCAGCTGAAGTCTGTCGTGCAGTTGCTGGCCGATCACGTTGATGTTGGCGACGTGTTGGACGCACGTGACCCAAACGGAACGTTGGTGGCAAAACTGCTGGCCGTGGCAGATCTCGCGGCGGACGAGGAGGCAGGCGCTGCCACCAACGACACCTGCGCAGCGAAAAATGGCCAAGCCGAAAGGCGCGGCCAAGGTTTCGGCAGGTGGGGGGGCTGTCGGAAAGGAAATGAGGGCGAGGTTGGCGACATTCGTTGGGGCACCTCCGGAAACCGAAAATCAGGACGACGAGGAGGACGAGGAGGGGGAGGTCGCAGCCGAGAAATTCATGCAAGGTTTGAAGGCAGCGCTGGGAGGAATGGAGGGGAAGCCACTTCAAGGCCTCGAAAGGGGTGGCGCTGCCAAGCCGAGCCAAGAGCGTGAAATATCGGGTTTCGGAGCGGGTGCTGCCGGGGGTGTTGGAGGACGCCAGCGACAATGGGATGGGAATCCGGTCGTGGGTCATGACGGTAAAGCCTGGAAATTGGCGGAACATGGAGAACAGGAAAATTGTCATGAACATTGCATTGGCCATGGACACCCTTCTCAAGGAGCTGGGCTCAGCAGCCGGGGAGCTTGTGGGCATGGAGTACCTAATGAGGGTGGTGGCGGCCTTGCTGCAGGTGGAGGGCAAGGAGGGGGGGGTGGAAGGTGGCCAGCCACCTCCTGCCATTGGGGGAGGAGGCTGCACTGTCAGCCACCCCGGCTGTCAAGGCAGCTCTCCAAACTGCCATCCTCTTGGACAAGCTCAGCAAGGCTCAACAAGTAGGGAAATAGAATCCCAGCGGGACCGCTCCCTTTTCCCGCTGCCATACCCACTTAGGCCAGCGTACACCGCGTGGGGCAGGGTGAGATCGGCACGCCGGCGACAGCGTGCCACGCGCCGCCACCGCGAGTACACACTGCAATGCAAGGTAGTGCGTTGGCTTAATTGGCTGTGGGGGGGGGGCAAGACCCTCCTCCTAACCCTAGAGGGGCGTGCTCTAAGGGGAGGGAGGAGGCCCTTGCGAGGGTCAAGAGGCACTGCACCTGGCACAGTCGCCGCGTAGGGGGCGTTGCGACAGGCCAGGAGCAAGAAGGTGCTGATGCAATATATGGGAAGCAGAATAAGTATGAACAACTGCGCGCGGACGCGGTGAGTCTACCAAAGGCGGAGGTGGCGGGGAAGGCACGGCTGCTCGACCTGTTGGCTATGCGGCCGAGCTGGCGGGAGATATATGCCAGCGAAGAGAACTGCATCAAGCCAGCGGTCGTGGCGAGCGCAAAGTATTGGAATGTGCCCAAGCCCAGCCGGGGATGCTCCATGGCTGAATGGGGCAAGCTCATGAGCCGGGCAGCGGGCGTGGGCATGGTGGCGTTCCGGGAGAGGCGGCCCAAGTGGGTGGATGGCTGCTTTGGAGTGGCCAAGGGGGTGGGTGAGCTTCGGTTCATCGTCAACAGGAAGCTGGGCAACCTGCTGTGGGTGGACCCCCCCAAGATCCTGCTACCCCACCTGGGCATCCTCGTGGAGGTCTACATCAAGGCTGGTGCTACTGCGCCAAGAGCGACCTCGTGTCATACTACTATTCCATCGAGGTGCCCGAGTGGTGGTGGGACTACCAAGGGCTTCCTAGTGTGTGGTCGACTAGCGTAGGTCTGGCAGGGCCCAGGCGGAAGGTGTGGCCCGTGCTCAAGGTGCTGGCCATGGGACATTCCCATGCGGTGGCGCTGGGGGAGGCCATCCATGAGATGGTGCTCTACATGACCGGTGCCCTGGATCCGAGGCGCCAGGTCAACTACCTCTCAAGCGCAGGTGAGCTCACCTTGGTGCGCGACGAGTGTGGCCAGCCACTGCGCTTGGCCATCGAGTACAAGGAGGAGCGCGCCGGGGAGCTTCAGATTGACCTGGAAAACCCCCCTGCCCCCATGCTGTCCATCACCATTGATGACTTGGTGGCCAGCAACGGGCGGACCTGCGAGGCGGTGAACCAGCTCATCACGCGCGCTATTGAGGAAGGCTACCTCCCTAACAACCTTGTGCCGTCTAAGGAGAAGACTAAGATGGCGAGCCTGGAAGGGGACGAGCTAGAAGCCCTAGGGGTGGTGCACCGACGGAACGGCGTGCTGGAACCAACGGTCAAGCAGCTCAACCTTGTGATCGCCCACACGCAGGCTATACTCACTCGAGGCCGAGCTACGGCCGAGGGGCTGGCTGCCGTCTTGGGGCGGTGGTTGTGGCTGCAGATGTTAAGCCGCAGCTGCTTGTCCATTTGGCAGCAATGTTTCAAATTCATCAGCCTGCAAGGGTGGGGGCAGCGATCCTGGGTGCTGTGGGCCGGGGTGCGGGAGGAGTTAGAGTGTGCCCTGGCCTTGGCTCCCATGCTAAGGGTTGACCGAAGCGCACCTTTGGCCCGTGAGGTGGTTGCATCTGACGCGTCCACCTACGGGCAAGGTGTCGTGTACGCAACCATGGAGCCGGGCGATGTGACGGAGCTGGCGAGGGCACGAGAGGTGCGGGGGTACCCGACTTTGCTCATACCAAGTGAGGTGGCCTACGCTGGCCCTAGGCCACTGAGCGCGCGGGCGCAACAAGCAATCACTAGCCAGCAATGGCGGGTTGGGGTCCGGAGTCGTTGGCGGGATCCGGGGATGCACATCAACGAGAAGGAGGTGCGGGCTGCAGTGAAGGGCGTGGAGAGGAGTGCGCGCAGCTTGGCAAACCGAGGCAAGCGGGTGGTGAGGTTGGTGGACTCCACCGCGGCGTTGGGCTGCTTGGCTAAGGGGCGGTCCTCATCCCACAAGCTCAACAAGCAGTGCCGCCGCTTGTGCGCGCTGACCCTCGCCACTGGGAGTCGTTCCCAGTGGGTGTGGACGCCGAGTGCACTTCAACCAGCCGATGGCGTTTCTCGCGGCCAATCCATGGCGACTTTCTTGGCAGGCTGGGTGCGCGACCTGACCGCGGAAGGCATCCATCCTAACCCGGGGCCCCCTGCACCTGTTAGCTACCTTCCATTGCTAGAGGGGAAAGTAAAGCCGGCTACTTTGCTGGCCTACCGTCGTGGTCTTGATTCCCTCTTGACTTGGTGGGAGGCTGGTGGGCGGGCGGACGGGTCATCGTCACGAGCTGACACCCTTGAGGAGACATTTTGTGCGTATGTCGCCTGGGCTCATTTTCGGGGGTACAGCCGCCAAGTGTGTGTCAATGCCTTGATGGGGTTGCAACTTTATTATCCCGGTATGGTGAAGCGGTGGGACTTGGCCCGTGGCGTCCTCGCTGGGTGGAAAACACTTGTGCCCCCCCGTGCCCCTCCTCCCATTCCATGGGAGGCGGCGTTTGCACTTGCCAGCACGATGGTCATGCAAGGTCAGCGCCTTGCGGGCCTGCTGGTTGTCATCGTGTTCCGCCATTACCTGCGAATCTCGGAGGCGCTGAACCTCCGTGTTGGCCATGTGCGCCTCCAGCCTGACGTTCGGCTTGGGCCGGCTCAACGGGGCGCCCTCCTGCTGAGGTCTACCAAGACCTCTAGAGCAAGACTCAGTCAGTGGTGGTAGAAGATGTGATGTCTGAAACCATCCTCCGTCACTGCATCGCGGGTAAGCACGCTTGGGAGGCCGTGTTCCCTTTCACCTACCCGCAATTCCGGCGCATTTGGCAGGCTGCGAGTCAGGCCTTGGGGGTCGCCCAGATTTTCACCATTCACGGGCTGCGGCATGGAGGTGCCACTCACGATTTCCTCGCGGGTCGCAGCATGGGGGACATCCAGGGCCGGGGGCGCTGGCTTAGCAGCTCCACGGTTGCCCATTATGTGGGCTTGCACCGCAGTTTGGAGGTGGAGCTGCCTGAGGTTCTTCTTCGGGCCTTGGCCGCCTGCCCCCCTCGGGCCTGGCGGGCTATTTTGAAATTGCCCTCCACCTAGTTTGGTTGTTCATTTTTATGTCATTATGCTAGGTTCTTTGCCCCTGGCATGGATCGCCAGGGAGGGATATAAGGGTAAGGCTAGCCTTTGCCAAGCAATAAGTGTTCCCATGAGCATCGGCGGCCGGGATGTGGCCTGCCTTTTGTATGTGCTCCACTCATTGTTTTAATAAAGAGTCTGGTTACCCTGGAGTTCCACGGTTAATAGAAATACCGTCAATGTTACGTTCGCACCACTTTCGTCGGCTTTTGTCATCCTAGCACGCCAAGCAGTAGTGACGGGACCTGCGGCGCTACACTGATCCATTCAGCGCCGCCCACAGAACATTAAACCACCAGCCGACTACCAACCAACCAACAGTCACAACCGTTACCGGACCACAAACGCATAAGCCGTCACCACCGAAAATAGCATCATCGAGATTCGACCACATAAGCTCTAGCCAACAGACAATATTGACGAACGCAAGAAGTAAATTCAGATTGCGCACCCCTGAAATTCCAGACAACACCCAGACCCGTAATAGCCCAAATATCGGCGTACCAACTTCCGTACCAATTTAATTAGTGACTGCGAGATCTGCAATATCACAACACCGCCCCCCTCGGGCATGGTAGACAGCAGAAATCCACTCACAGAAAATGGCTTCCGCGTCAGCTGGGTCGACAGGGCCAGGTGGCGCCCACGCCACGTAGACAGCCGCCGCGCGCCGGTACGCTGGCAAGGTCGACACAGGGTTCACTGTGCCCTCCAAAAGTGCCAAGTCCCGAGGGCGTCGCGCCCTCTCAGGCCCAGGGTTGGGATGCACGTCACCACACCGGGTCAAGTCAGGAATCCAAGCGCCACGCCGACTGGCCTTGTCAGCTGGGTTGTGGTCGGTAGCCACCCAGACCCAGTGGCTGTGCATGTCGCCAGCCAGTGACAGAGCGCAGTGGCGCCGAACCAGCTGGTTGAGGCGGTAGGAAGACGACCGCCCCCTGACAAATGCCCCCACCACAGCACTAGAGTCCACGAGCCGGACGACTCGCTTACCTCGACACGCCTTGGTCCGGCACGGCCACTTGACCCCCTGCGTCGCAGCAATGGCCTCCTTGACGTTGATGTGGTTAGGCTGTCCCCGCCACCTGTAGGACAGTGCCGTACGCCAGTGGCCACCTCCCAGCAGGCTGTAGTCCCCCTCCATGCGCTCCAGGTCCCAGTCCTCCCCAGACGTTAAGGCTGTCCTCCGCCACCCCCGCGCTTCGCGCCGGGTCGCCAGCCGGGCACAATCGGCCCCAGGCAGGTCCTTGTAGACCACCCCACCGCCGGAACTGCTCGCATCACTTGCGACGACCCGGTCAGAAAGGGACCGGGCCCTGGCAGCCCTCAAAAAGGGGGCCAGGTCGATCGCCGCCTGAAGCTCCTGGCGGGCCCCCGCAGGGAGGCGCCAGCGGCGCCCAGGCAGGGAGGCGTTCATGGCTGCTAGCAGCCGATACGTCTCAGACCACACCGCGAGCCTAGGGCGGCACAGCAGATGCATCCACACCCACTTCCCAAGCACAGAACTAAGTTCGCGGTAGTATGTAAACCCACGATCCAAGATTCTATGAGTAGCAGCGATAACCGCCACCACACTCTCGGGAACAGGCACCACGTCACCATCTCTTTGGTGAATGACACCCACCGCCTGCACACCAGTCTGCTCAGCTGTGCACACTAGTCTGCTCAGCTGTCCCCCTTGTCAGACTTCTGCACCAGCCCAACTGCGGCGTAGGCAGCCTGAACACGACTAGCTGCTGATTCACCCCATCCACCGACGCACAGTGGGTGAAATGGAGGTCATCGATCGTCACAGCATGCATACCTTCCAGATCCTGCCGAGATTCGAAGCACGGCGAGGGCGCCAAGGGCGCAGCAGGGTCCTCCTCCAGCCTCAGCCGGACGGCCTCCCCCGCCTCGTTGGCCTCCGCCACCAGGATCAGCGCTGACATGTTGATGCTCAGCCCACGGCTAGCCTCCAACGGCGGCTTGGGGCCACAGCGGTACAACACAGACTGATGCACACACTGGGCCACGTGACGGCCAGCTTGTTGCCCATTGGCCAGCACAACATCCACGGCCACACCTTCCGACGAGCCCCACTCAGGCCCACCAGATCCGACCACACCGGCATCCACGCACAGTACCGCCGCATCCAAACTGGCAGGCGGAGTCTGTTGTAGTACGAATCCAAATCTGATACGCCCCCAAAAACATCCTCCCCAGCGCGCGTGGGCAAATCGCAAATCACGCCAAGGTGTGGTAAAAAAGCGGGCATAGGATCTGGTAGTGGCATGTTGCCACGCCGGTTGTCCACAATCAGCCGTATACGGCCGTCGGGCTTTCCGACCCCAAAAGTACCGTTCACCATAGGCGGCTCCTCCTCAAAAAATCCACCCAAAATCCCCCTCTCCACACACACCGTGCAAACCCGCGCGAACTCCTCCATGCTACACCCCCGCGAGATCCGCATCGACTTCTGCAAGATCCGCTCTGCTGGGCTCAGCGTCCGTACCATCCTACTCTCATCATTCAAAATTGCTCCCCAAGAGGGGGGTAGTAAGTTCAGCACATCCACTTGGCCACCTTCCCCCGGACCAGGCAAGGCCAAGCGTGCGGCCACTAACGGTTCGTAAGGGGCTCCTTCAGCATATTCACCCCCATCCACTACAGATCCTGCCATTGCCGCTACGGAACCACCGTTCCGGCGGACAAAGGACCTGCAAGCATCATCGATCCCATCTAGGGCCGCCTGCTGCAGAGGCCCGGGCACACGGGCTGAATCTACAGCAGGCGGATCTCGCCCCCCCACCCCCATCTTGTTTAACGCCCTAACCGCTTGACAGGCTAGTGTGCGAGCATTAAAAGCCCGACTCATCCTATCGCGCCTACGGCCTGAGCGTACCTGCTGCCACCAGTCACGAGGTGGCAGGGGTGCTGGAAGAGGTAGTGGAAGAAGGCACCGCTCCCTCACTTGTTGTTGTTGGACGGGCCGCCCTGCCCCTTCTTGCCGGGACCCTGCTCCAGCTTGTGCTGCCGCTTCCCCATGCTCATCGCCGCCCGCACCGCCGGAGACGCCAGCATTGCCCCACCCTCCTGGAATGGCAGCATCGCCGACGGAGTGCCCTTCCAGCCCGTCGACCCCACATCCACCAGCTGGCACGCTGTGATCAGCTTCGCCAGGTACTCGGCTGCTGCCAGCTCCAGAATCACTTCGGAGCGTGGCGTGGCCCAGTAGCCGAATTCCGTGACCATCGTGTCCAGGATGCCAGCCATTTGCAGGACCAACATGCGCCTCTCCCCACTGGCTGTGTTGCCGTGCATCGTCAGCATTATCGATGCACGGATGGACTTCCCCGCCACGCTCTCCGCGTAGTCCAGCATCCCCGGCAGCACCACCTCCAGCATGTTGCTCAACAGGACCGGCACTGCATGCCCGCTCAGCGCCACTCCCTTCGTGCGCGCCAGCCTGCCAGCAGTCGTCGCCGCGGCTGGGCTTGCAGCTGCTGGAGTCTTTGCCTGGTCCAGCAGCTTCCACATGGCCGATATCAGGTCGCCAATATCTCCGCTAGTGCTGGGATGGAAGCCCGCCAGCTGGCGCCGCATAGCCCGTCTCGGTCCCCAGCAGCCGACCTATATTTCGGCCTAGGTCCGCCACATCCTGGTCGATCGCCCCAGGGGCGCCATCCTCCTCCCCAGCGCCCGCTCCACCATGCCCCGCCCCTCTGCTTCCACCTGCCGAAGAGGGAACAACCCCTGTTCCCACCCCACCTGCTGACACTGGTGGATCCGGCTCTGCAATAGCCTCCCCCAGTTGCGCTGCTAGCACATTGGCCAGGGCCTCCTCCCCATCCCAGTCGCTGACAAACCCCCTTTTCTCCAATACGTCCATGACGTTCTTGGCACGCCCCTGATTGAGCTTCTGGATCCGCTCTAGCCAATCCCCCTCCCCTAGGATCTTCTGTACCACAGTGGCGGCCTCGTTTGGGTGCATCCTTCCTTGGCTGCTTGCTTGAGTTTCGCTATGAAATTCCGGTCTGTGGCTGTCACTGTCGAGGTCATGGTGGGTTATAATGCTTGATGTGTTATCTTGCGTTTTGTTTTTTGTGATGTGGTCACGTGAGGTTCTCAGGCAAAAGAAACAACCTGCTTCCCTAGAATGGAAGCCCACCTTTTATAGCAACCACCTGTCCAGCCAACCCCTACCTGGGTGGCTGGGGTGCAGGTGACAGCACAAAAAATATTTTTTTTTCTAAAATTATTTTTTCTTTTTGTGCTATACGGCGTTGCATTCTCCGCTCAGCAGGTTAGTCATAGATAAATTGAGCATAGCTCACCAAGTAGTTAAGGTCGGCCTCTCTTATTTTCACTAGAGCGGCAACAGCAAGCCAGGGAGATGGGCCTTTGGTGAACCTTCGCTGCCTGAACCTAAGGCAGCAATGGGAGTGTGAAAGGCAGCAAGACAGGCAGCGCGAGAGGACGGCGGGATGCCCACGCCGCGGGCTGCTGCCACCAGTCACGCGCCAGTCGCCTGGGGCGCCAAAAAGAAGCAGATTGCCACTCTGCTCGCCAAGTGCACAAGGGGCGCGAAGGCAGTGGGTCACTCGAGCAGGTCTTTGGTACCGAGGACTGGGTGGCATATGCCAGCTGGTGGAGCTTAAGCCAGCTGCGTGCATTGCTGGCCGATCACGTCCACGTTGCCGACGTGTTGGAGGCACGTGACCCAAACGAAACGTTGGTGGCAAAACTGCTGGCTGTGACAGATCTCGCGGCGGATGCCGAGGAGGAGGTACTGCCACCATCGACCCCTGCGCAACGAAAAATGGCCAAGCCGAAAGGCAAGGCCAGAACCTTTTCGGCAGATGGGGGGGCTGTCAAAAAGGAAAGAAGGGCGAGATCGCAACATTTGTGGGGGCACCTCTGGGAGCCGAAGTCCAAGGCGATGAGGAGGATGAGGAGGGGCAGCTTGCGGCCGAGACATTTATGCAAGTTTTGAAGGCAGCGCTGGGAGGAATGTACAGGGTGGGAAGCCAATTCAAGGCCTCGAAAGGGGTGGCGCTACTAACCCGAGCCAAGATCGTGAAGTATCGGATTTTGGAGCGGGTGCTGCCGGGGATGCTGGAGGACGCCAGAGACAATGGGATGGGTGTCTGGTCGTGGGTCATGGCAATCAGGCCTGGAAATTGGCGGAACATGGAGAACAGGAAAATTGTCATGAACCTTGCATTGGCCATGGACATCCCTCTCAAGGAGCTGGGCTCAGCAGCCGGGGAGCTTGTGGGCGTGGAATACCTCATGAGGGTGGTGGCAGCCTTGCTGCAAGTGGAGGGGCAAGTGTGTGTGTGTGTGTGGTGTGTGTGTGTGTGTGTAAGGTGGAAGGCCCCCTCCTGCCCCTGGGGGAGGAGGCTGCACGGTCAACCACCCCGGCTGTCAAGGCAGCCCTGGAGACTGCGAGCCTCTTGGACAAGCTTAACAAGGCCCAACAAATAGGAAAATAGAATCCCAGTGGGACTGCTTCCTTTTCCCGCTGCCATACCCACTTGGGTCAACGTACACCATGCATGTGGGGCAGGGTGAGATCGGCACGCCGGCGACAGCATGCCACGTGCCGCCACCGCAAGCATGCACTGCAATGCAAGGTGGTACGTTGGCTTAAATGGCTGGGGGGGGGGCAAGACCCTCCTAAACCCAGAGGGGCGTGAGGGAGGGAGGAGGCCCTTGCGAGGGTCAAGAAGCACTGCACCTGGCACTGTCGCCGCGTAGGTGGTGTTGCGATAGGAGTTATATCTCATGCCTTATGGGTTCCTGAATAATAGGCCTAAACGATCCGCAGTAAAAACTGATGAACGACATTGTAGCCAGCAACACCATATCCGGTTGGTAATTGCAGAGGCAACGGCCTTAACCAACACGCGTCCGTTCGTCGCCTACAGCCAGCATTTATATGCATAGGCTTGGCCTATGTATCTCACCGTCATGCACGGTATTCAGCCAAACAGGCATAACGCACCAGCGCCCACGCACGGGATGCAGGCCGACAGGCACAGCTTCCAGCGTCCTGTCAAAAGGCGCCTGCTAGCGGCCCTTATCTTTTAACACTTAACTCGTACCGTGTGTCGATGCTACTCTGATTCCCAAATTGGGCACTTAGACCCGTACCTCCTGTCAAATCTGTAGTCTAGTCACGTATCTTTCGTCAGCGACCAAACCTACCTCCGCAGGTTGGTTACTCCGCACCTTGGCTGATGGTTGATCAGACTTAAGTTCAGCACAGGACTATTTGATAGCATTGCTCAGCACGACATCGCTAAGTGGACTTTTCAGTCCGACTTGCGTTGACAGGCCACGCGTCAATGGTCAGTACATCCCCGGAGCTTCCATTCGGTCCTAACTTCGGCACTTGACGACTTTTACGTCCCTTGTCAGAATCGAGTGTTTTTGGCGGCTTCACAAAGGCCTCTTCCAGCTCTACAACGCGTTAACATAATCAGTGAGTTACATGAATTACAAGCCAGTGCAAGAAGGCGCTGATGCAATGAGTGGAAGCAAAGCAGATACAAACAACTACGCGCGGACGCAAAGAATCTGCCAAAGTTGGGGGTGGCGGGGAAGGTGTGGCTGCTTGACCGGTTGGCTATGCGGCCGAGCTGGCGGGAGATTTATGCAAGCAAGCAAAACTGCATCAAGCCAGCAGTCGCGGCGAGCGCAAGGTATTGGCATGCTCCTAGGCCCAGCCGGTGCCGCACCATGGCTGAGAATGGGTCAAGCTCATGAGCCGGGCAGCAGGCGTGGGCATGGTAACGTTCCGGGAGAGGCCTGAGTGGGTGGATGGCTGCTTTGGGGTGGCCAAGGGGGTGGGTGAGCAACGGTTCATCGTTAACAAGAACTGGGCAACCTGCTGTGGGTGGACCCCCACAAGATCCTGCTCCCCCACCTGGGCATCCTCGTGGAGGTCTACATCAATGGCCGCTGCTACAGCGTCAAAAGTGACCTCGTGTCGTACTGCTACTCCATCAAGATGCCCGAGTAGTGGTTGGCCATACTACCAAGGGCTTCCTAGTGTGTGATCAAGTATATTGTGGGCCTGCCGGGGCCGATGCTAAAGGTGCTGGCCATGGGGCATTCCCATCCGCTGGGGGAGGCCATCCATGGGATGGTACTCTTCTTGAGCGGTGTTCTGTATTTGTGGCGCCAGGTTAACTACCTCTCTAGCACAGGTGAGCTCATCACGCAGGTTAACCCGTTTTTGGATGTGGCTTCCTAACGGGGGGAATTAGATGGGCTCGCCCTACGTCCGCGGGGAAATCTTAGCGGCCACATGGGTGGGGCGGCGGAGCCGTGGCAACATGCAGAGGCAGGGGCCAGCGGAGAGAACTGAACCGAAGTGCATCCCTGCTATCAATGTTTGAGACGGCCTTGGCGGCCTGGTAGGGAAGTTGGAGTACTTATGTGTTAAGAGACATGTGCTGGCCGCTGGGCCCCAGCATGGTGTTACAACAACCAGCCTGATAATTATTTGTACAGCGACTTTGAATGGTGTGGTATAAGATCTACTTTATAAAGCCTAGCAGCACACTTGAATGAAATTCCCCAAAAGTATCCAAAGATCCGGTGTCCTTCATTGAAGTCCTGCGGCATAGCACCACTTGGCCAGCCTACCCCAGTGATGTTCACCAGTGCCTGAAATGCCCCGGTGACAGGTGACAGTCAGAATCCCCCCGCCCCCCCCCACCACCACCCGGCCTACGCAAGCCACTGCTCATGCCAGGCAACTAGGGTTGGGTCGGTTACCGGGGAGTAACCGAGGGGTCGGTTACCGGAACCGGTTACCGGTAGTACCGATACCGGTAACGGACGACCTTCCCGGTAACCGGGTACCGAAGGCCATCCTCGCTACCCGAGGTACTCGGTTACCGCTCGGTTACCGTTACTTCGGCGCTGCGCCAAGTGCCAACAGCCAACCCGGCAAGGATTTCGTCAGTCTTTCAGACAGCAATATGGTAACGGTAACCAACCGTCATCGGTACCGGTAAATGGTGGTAACGAGTACTTCTAGCACAGTAGAATTGGACTTTTACCCGGCCTTCACTGGCTCGGCATGCATTGGGGTGCCGGTACCGGTACCGATTGCCTCGCCCAGTAAACCGATGCCGGTACGGGTAGCCGAGGGCAAGTACCGGTTCCGGTACCGATGGGCTTAAACCGGTAACCGACCCTTCCCTACAGGCAATCTCTCGTCCCGAGGCTAGGTAATGCCAATGTCGGCCAGGATTGAGCTACCACGCCACAGCTAGAGAATACGTAATACCGTGACAACCGTCGCAATGTCGCCATGATCAAATTAAATGCCTGCACAGCCGGAATGCATGGTAGCAACAGTACACAGCATCATTCTTGTTGATGCCCTAACGCCAGGCAGCAACCGAATTGTCCAGAATAATGAAATGATGACGACAAATCTGCATTTCAAGTCCCGCCTGCCTAGACAGCACGTGAACAGATACCCCTGCATTCACTGTGTCTGGCCACGTGCCCCCTGCTTCTCGTACAAATAACCCGCATGTCTGCAGGCCTTTATGAAGGCACTTTCTGTATTCCCATATAATGGTTCAGCACGTGACAGCAAACGTTCTTGCACAGTGGCATAGTGTTTGTGCTGATCTTGGGCAATGTGGTTTGTTTGTGTGCCATCGAATATCGCGATTTTTCTTGCTTATCTGAATCCAGGTATCTATTCAGCAACCGACTGTCAGGCATAATCCCTCCTCAGCTGGGATCATCTTCAAGGCTGAGATATCTGTAAGTGGGATCCTCACCGTCTCTGACCTGGTTCAAACTAAGATTCGTTTGATAGTGGTAATGAGTGCGCCGAGTGATGAATGATGCCAAGCTACAAGGATGTTGCTTCACAACGTTACAAATGCAACTGTCGTTGTGTCAGAAGCTCCCAAACTATCATTTTACTAAGATAATCAGCTAGGGTTAAACATATGGAGATATACTCAGACACAAGCCAGTAGCGCGATTTTTTGGCATGCCCTACATAAGGTTCACTTTAGCCTTGCTTAATGCACGCTCGACTTTTATGCAACTCAGACTCGTGTCCGTCAGTTGCCTAGCACACTCTGTGTGGTTTTATGGCAACAGCCAGTGCTCCCCTTACTGGTTTGTGGGGTTAGCCCATTTCAAAACCCTCACGCCCCAAACGAGAGTTTTTGTCACAAACCTGCCTGCATGGCTATACATTAAGTCGGCCACAGTTGCATCTGACATGGCGTGGAGCATTTGAAAAACCACTGTAGCACATTTACACCCCAGCCCAAGAATCCCCTCAAGAGGCCGAGACGCGGACGAGGCCTTCTTGCCAGGAGGTAGAAAATACTTAATTGCCCCCATTGTCACATTGCGTACAGGTTTGGAGCTGTTACTGCTCCTACCCTCCAAACGCAGTCGTCACTTTTGTGTGTAGCCTTCTTCGTGGTTTGGTGAATGTGCCTCAAATGCATAGAAAGTACCCACCCAGCCAGGATGTGCAGGCAACACCTAGTCACTTCTGTTTGACTTATCTATATCCCCATGTGATGTGTGGGATGTGTACAAGTTATAACAAGGAGCAGCTGCTGTTCATGGAATGCTAAATTTTACATAGTGGAAGGCTGCTGCGCCCACTGTCATACTTCCATACCTAAAGCATGGGCACAATGTGCAGTGAGTTTATTTCAACCCAGATATGCCCCCCCCCCCCAAGGTATGTGTGCCCGGCATGGAACCAATCGTGCTATAAAGTTGAGACTTTACCAATTGTGTACTTTTCAACACTGGCGAAGTCCTGCTTTGTACACTGGGGTGAAAACCAAAGTGGAAAGTGCCAGTGAGCAAGCAAGTTATCTCGTATCATTCGAATAAATGTAGGTCGTCCGATTAGATCTGGGTATCTAGGGAGTCCTGCCGCGCAGTGTTTCATGGGAAAGACTTTGTGGACTTCTGATCACGCCTTTTTCTTGGCTGATTATTCTTTCCTTGTGTGGCACATATATAGCACAGGGACTATCGACCCAATAAGAAATATTATGTGGGCCAATATGCTACCAGGTTCATTTGCTGCATCATGCTTCCGTTTCGGTTCACTGAACAATTTATCTCTGTGCAATGAAGAATCGGGAATCTGAAGAAACAGGGTAGCCATTTAGATACTAATATGTTTATCCTGCTCTACAGTCATGTCCCCCCCCCCCCCCCCATGGCTTCGTCATCCTTATATCTGATCCTTATTCATCATGGTGCGTCAATATGCCTTGCCTTTTGTGTCTGGAATGCAGGATTCTGCAAACTAACCAGTTGTCAGGAACAATTCCTGCGCAGCTTGCCTTACCATACTTGACTGAACTGTGAGTTGAAAGTAAAATTTCAGTTCAGTGGAATGGCACATTACATAGGCAGTTGTTCTTTATACATGACAACCATGGTAGTTTCCATAGCTATTGATAGAGCCTGGCTAGCTTTGACCAGGATTAATTCACGGTTTCTTTTCCAGGTGCTCTCCTGCATTGGTTTACGGTTATACGGACAAGCGTTCAAGTTTCTTTAGCCACTGCTCACCTATTGCACTACTTGCGCCACATCGCATGGCGTTAATTATCTAAGGGTTAACTGCTACGTTGAGGGATGGCACAACCCACTAGTCTACTACGTAGGTAACTCTGGGGTCTGCCATTTGATAGGTGTAGCACAGAGTCCGCCAAATGTTCTGCACCTCCATCACACACACACACACACACACACACACACACACACACACACACACACACACACACACACACACACACACACACACACACACACACACACACACACACACACACACACACACACACACACACACACACACACACACACACACACACACACACACACACACATGCTACATGGTCGTACGGGATAGGGCAATACAACTGACAAAGACACTTTGGAAAGAACCAGGGGTTACCAATGTGTCCAAGGGGTTGTGCAACAATGGTGAAATGGGCTCATCATACTAACATGTACCTGGCCTAAACGCGCAATGCGCGTGTTCCCCGCCGCACCGGGACCTGCCACCTCTGCAAACAGGCCAAACCACAAGGCTCGATCCTTGTGCCGTTTCACTGTCCTGGTCATGTCCCGATTCCAATCCCCAGCCTAGCTCCAGCTGTATCTTGCAATGTCTGTGCTCCTGGGCCCCGCCCTCTTGTAGCTGTCCGGGTCCCTGGCCTGTCTTTCATAAAGATCCCATGCAGGACCTGTCCCCGCCGCAGTCCCTGGCCTTATGCAGCCTACAAACTCCATCCCAGGTTCCTGCCCCTTTCCAGATACCTGTCATTCATCAAATACTTATCGCAGTTTGAGCTAGCTGAGAATTTTTTAGCTTTGCTCATTGCATATTTATGTGCTCAGTCCTAGTGTCCTCTCTGCCCGCGTCCGTGAAAAGCAACAAAAGACCTACGCGGGCATACTACACGGTGCTGACTGGATGCCACTGCACCCGGACTTGAACGACCAGGGGCAGGCTTGGCTCCACTCCATCTCCATCCAGGGCAGCGTCGGCTCTGCCTACCTTCGCGCACTTCCCATGTCTGCTCTGTATCCATGCCACTTCGCGATCGCGCTCCGCCACCAGTTGCTCACCTCACAGCCCCTTCTGGCGGCAGGCACACCTTGCGGGAGCTGCGGGCAGGCCCTCGACCCCACTAGGCTGCACCACGTGGCCTGCATGGGGCGGCAGCAGAATCAGAACTGGTACCTCTACCTCCACACCGCCCTGCTGCGCGCCATGTGCGCGATGGCTCGGTCGGTCTTCCCCCATGCCACCATCAAGCGTGAGGATGGGGCTGCGGTCTACTCTCCCCACCACCGGCCCGACGCCACCGTCCTCGACTATGATGGGAACGGCTGCCATTTGCTCATCGATATTTCAGTGGCCCGGCCGCTCTTGGCACGCCACATTGTCCATGCACGCTGCATCGCACGCTGGCAGCGCCGCGGCCACTGTCGATAGCGCCAAGCTGGCCACCTGGGGCGACGTGGGGTCATCCCCTTTGTTCTTGAAGAGTTCGGCGCAATGGGCCCCTAGGCCGCGAAATTCTTCCACGAGTGCTGCCAGGTCCGTGAGGACCGGCTCGACCTCGAGAGCCAAACCGCCCGGTGGTCAGCCCGCACGTGGTCTTCCATTTGGCGGAAGCGCCTCTGTTTGGCTTTCACCCGGGAAGTCGCTGACCTCCTGATTCACCGCACCCGGGCCGTTTTTCTTGCTGTAGAGGCGTTGTCTGGGCTTTACCTGCTGTCTAGGTCGTAGTTCCTTTTTTGTATTGCGTTGTTTTGCTTGCCTTGAGGGTAACTCTCTCAATAAACATACTAATGTACTACTATGCGATATGCGGACAGGCTCAAAGGGGACCGACCTGGCATAGGTTTTGTAGTACTAGCACCTGTCATGGGGGTACTGCACCTGCCGGCGCTTGTGCCGGCGGTGCAGAGGGTGGACTCGTGGTCCAGGGCTTGGTAGCCTCTACGGTACGTCTCTAGACCATGGGCCGGCGCCTAGGCGCGGCGCAAGTGTATGGACAGTCAGTACTTAGAGTGGTGCAGGGGGCGTAGGGCCTCTTTTCAGCTCCCACCCACCCACCCACCCACCCACCCACCCACCCACCCATCCACCCATGCTGCTTAGAGGAACTAATGTGCCTGGAGATATGTGCTGGGCCCCAGCATGGGGTTACAACAACCAGCCTGATAGTGATGTGTACGAAGGACTTAGTAAGAGTGGTGTGGTATAAGCTCTACTTTTTAAAGCCTAGCACACTGAACTGTATTGCAAGTGAAGGAACTCCGATGTATCAAAAGCTAGGAATGTGTGGCCTTGTCCAATGGCACTAAATGACATATAGTGATGGTTTATGCTGCGAGATGTGGGGGAGGAGCCTAACCCCCAACTGAGCGGGCTGATTCAGTCTTGGTACCGTGATGTTGAGCTTCCCCAACAAGGACATACATTTCCCCTTGAATTCTTCTATGACAATCTAACTAGCTTAGGATTTTGTTTTCTAAGGCGTGCATGTCATGCACCCTCTTCATTGCACCCCATTCAGTAAACCTGGCCATGGCTACATCTCTCAGACTCCGGTATAGTGAACACAACTTTTATTCTATTAGCCACGGAGCTGCAAGATAACCGGAATCATGATAAAGACAATGAATGAAGCATGTTTTTACAGGCAGGCCACATCCCAGTCACTTATTGCTTGTCAAAAGGCTAGCCTTACACCCCTCCGAAAACGCGGGGAGGGTGCATGGCGGGAGAAAAGAAGAGGCCAACCTTAGCTTGGTGGGTTTGCTTTTGTCTCCTTCAGTGGCATGTGGCCTTCCCCCGGCGGACGGCCTTTTTTCTCCCATACGTTTTTTGCGCCGGAACAAATGTTGCCAACTGGCATTCTGTTTGCTGACGTTTTACGTAGGAATGCCGGGGCCTTTAGGTCACATAATGCATGAAAGAATAATCTTATAGCTAAGTAATCACAGCGCCATACACAAAATAACAAAAACCTAGACAGTGGCAAGATTGTAACACAGTATAGCTCAGACTTACACTCCTGGCCTTGAAAATGGCCGCTTCTTCGCAACACAGATCCGTTTCAGGCCGCAGCGGCCTTATAAGGTTCATCACGCACAACTCTATAACCTAGCTATAACCGCAACTCTATAACCTAGCGGCCACCTTGTATTTCTTTACCTAAAAATAGAGTCCAGCAGACAACCACGATTCTATGAACCGTGGAACTCCAGGGTAACCAGAGTCTTCATTAAAACAATGAGTGGAGCACATTCAAAAGGCAGGCCACATCCAAGCCGCAGATTCTCATGGGAACACTTATTGCTTGGCAAAAGGCTAGCCTTACCTGTACATTCCTCTATGGCGCAACTGTGGCGCCGCTGAGCCAGCGCCATGCTGAGCCAGCCCCCCTGGCCCTGGATGTCCCCCATGCTGCTCCCCTCCAGGAAAGCTGGGGTGGCACGCCCGTGCCGCAGCCCGTGAATGGAGAAGATCTTGTCGACCGCAACAGCCATTCCCCGGTAATCTCCTGCATTGGTTTACAATTATACTTTCAAACGTCCGTGTTTCTTTAGCCACACCTATTCCACTACATACGCTCCTAGATTTTTGTCCGTTCATGTTCCTTCCCACCAAGAGAAACACATGTATTACAGTTAAGTGTGCAAATAGAGCCCATACCACACCACTCTAAGTCCTCGTACTAATCACAATCAGCTTGCTGGTTATAACACCATGCAAGGGCCCAGCACATATCTCCAAACACATGAGTCCTCGAAGCAGCGTGGGTGGGCTGGGGGGGGGGGGGGGGGGGGGGGGGGGGGGGGGGGGGGGGGGGGGGGGCGGGCGGGCGGGCGGGCGGGGGGGGGGGTTGCTGAAAAGAGGCCTCTCTACGTCCCCTACACCACTGTAAGTACTGACCATCCGTAACTTGCGCCACGCCTAGGCGCCGGTACATGGTCTAGTGACGTACGGTAGAAGCGAACAAGCCCTGTCCCTGGGGCCCACACTCTGCACCGCCACCACAAAAGTGTCGGCCGGTCCAGTACCCCCGTTACAGGCACCAGTCCTACGTTACCTACAGCAGGTCGGTCCCCTTTGAGCCTGTCCGCATATCACATATAAAATGAGCAAAGCTCAACAATTGTGCCACATCACATGGCGTTAATTATCTAAGGGTTAACTGCTACGTTGAGGGATGGCACAACCCACTAGTCTACTACGTAGGTAACTCTGGGGTCTGCCATTTGATAGGTGTAGCACAGAGTCCGCCAAATGTTCTGCACCTCCATCACACACACACACACACACACACTTGCACCCCCACCACACACACACACTTGCACCCCCACCACACACACACACTTGCACCCCCACCACACACACACACTTGCACCCCCACCACACACACACACTTGCACCCCCACCACACACACACACTTGCACCCCCACCACACACACACACTTGCACCCCCACCACACACACACACTTGCACCCCCACCACACACACACACTTGCACCCCCACCACACACACACACTTGCACCCCCACCACACACACACACTTGCACCCCCACCACACACACACACTTGCACCCCCACCACACACACACACACACACACACACACACACACACACACACACACACACACACACACACACACATACACACACACACATGCTACATGGTCGTACGGGATACGGCAATACAACTGACAAAGACACTTTGGAAAGAACCAGGGGTTACTAATATGTCCAAGCGGTTGTGCAACAGTGGTGAATGGGCTCGCCATACCAACACGTAGTAAGCACGCAATGCGCATGTTCCCCGTCGGAGCGGCTCCCAGACCCCAGTAGCCAGTGTAAACGCACACTTTGACGGCACTGCTCATTTTGCTTGTGGAATGATTAGCGCACTTTGGCAAAAGAAAGAAAATACAGCGCCGCAGTAGAATCCACCAGCCTCACCGCCCGCAATTGTTAAGGCATTCGTTAGCTCGCTAGCTCCTTGCAAGGGTGACGCCGCTCCCAGGCAGCCACAGTTGCTGACTACGCAATATTTTACTAATTCTAGGTAACTTTTAGAAGCATAACGTACGCAGCAACCATCGAAAGCTGCGGGGAATTCGATGATACAACTGCAACAAACGACGAATTCAGTCATGACATTATGTACCGTAAATGGGTGTAAACATTTATCGTCACGGACTTAGAGAGCGCAAACAGATTGTAGGGTGAAAGCTGCGGCAAGTGACTTACCATGGCCTGCATTATTTCCAAACCAGGAACGCAAAAAAAAACAGCATCCATGAAATGCATGGACGCGTATTGCGCATGCTGCACGGTATCTCTCCAGAAATGACGGGAATGGCCACATATAAGATCTGCTCAAGTTACTTACATGGCTGCCCTTACTGAACTCCTCTTCCTGCATCAATACAAGTTATACAACCCGGATTTTTTTTACTTTTGCCGTTGCAGGCGCGAATTTTAAAATATTCACCAGGTTTGCGGATGAGACCCCTATGCAGATGTGAATCAAGAGAGGCGTTAATTATCAAACAGTGCATACATTTCTAGCTTATGGTCCATTGGAGTTCCTTCCCACATACCAGCAAGAGAAACATTTTTTTTACGTTTAAGTGTGCCAGGCTTTATACGTACAGCCTATACCACACCTTCAAAATCAGCGTACATCATTATCAAGTTGGTTACTGTAGCAGCATGCTGGGGGCCCAGCATACTAGAACACAAGGTGTTGCCCCCACACCTCCTACCCGGCCACCAAGGCCATCGCCAGCCTTGAGGCCGAATTTCTCTCCGCCCATGGCCCCCTCCCCGGTGCACGCTGCCGCGGCCTCACCGCCGCCCCCGTGTGGCCGCTACGGTTTCCCAGTGGGCGCAAGGTGGCACCCATGTCGTTCCCCCCATTAGGGGGGCGTTTTCTGGACAGCGGCTGCTCATTAGGTCTTACGCCCCCGGACCGTCTCTCACAAGTCCAGGAACCCATCGTCAGCCCCACCCCTGAGGCTGGTATTTCCCGGCGTTGAAGCCATCGTGGCGATAGGCCCTCTACACTACCGAAGCGTTGGCTCGGGAAATGCTTAGCCACGCCTTGACCAGGGCTTGTGAATCGGTAGGAAATTCTATTGGTATAAATATGCCTGCCTTGCAGAACCTAACTCTTGTCTTTCCTATAACGCATCATGGGGTAGAAGCAAAGGCAATGAAGCAGCTAAAATCTCAGCCCCGCTAGGTGACCATTCTTTGTTGAAAAACTGGGCAATTATGAAGAGCGCGCTCCGCCAAGATTTTTTCCAGCCTTGCATCCTCCCCGAACCCCCCGTCTGGCCACAGGCCAAAAGATCGGGTCCGTAGTCAGGCTCCTGGCAGTTACGGGCTACCCTGGCACCCCGCGCTCGCCATCTTCACGTTTAAGGCAGATTCGCCTCCACCTGTGATTTTTTCCACCGTAGCTGCTGGCCCTGGCCTGTATGGCTCCTTCCCCCGACGTTGTCCGACTTAGGCGTAGCTCCCCCAGTGTCAAGGAGCTGCTTTCCGCACCCTGAGGCAGTGGAGGATTATTGGTGGGCAAAACCCCGGAAATCACACCCTGGAAATCAAATCGTAGAGCCCCCCAGCCACCAACAATTGCCATGGCTAGTATTGGTTGGTGGCGAACATAAAGAATTTGATTCTAGGCCTCTCCACGCCCGGAGAGGCCCATAGCATCAACTAGCATTCAAGGCAGCCACCATAGCAGCCAGCTGACCTTGCCAGCAAATGCTGGGATCAAGTTGCGAAGCTGAAAAGAGGCTTCCCTACGTCCGCTATACCAGTTTAAGTACTGACTGCCTATCACAGCTGCGCCACAGCTGGCGCAGGTACAAAGTCTAGTGACGTACGTTAGAAGCTACCTAGGCCTGCACGTCGGGATCACACTCAGCGCCGGCACAATAAGGCCAGCCAGTATAGTACCCTCGTGACAAGTGCTAGTACTTCGCTACCTACGGCAGGTCGGTCCCCTCTTGAGCCTGTCTGCATGTCACATATAGAATGAGCAAAACGAAACAAAAATTTTGGCTATGAAAAGTTGTACTCGGCTTGATCAATTTTTTACCAAATCTTTGTAAATTGTTTTGCCTGTTGCCTCCCAGATTAG
>RPFO01000253.1:2902974-3025474 GCA_009746045.1 Mesostigma viride
GTTGAGCCTAGCCACACCCTCAAAATCATTGTACAAGTCATAGTCAAGTTAGGCCAGCTTACCATGCTTAGGCCCAGCATATGCCCCCTTGGTCCAAGCTTGTCCCCAACAGCAGCGAGGGCGGGTGGGTGGGAGCTGCATAAAGGCCTCCCTACATTCACCACACCACTCTAAGTATAGTGTGAAAAACAAAGCACGTGTCTCAAGGCGACGCGCCCCCCTCAATCAAGGGCGGGCACGGTTGCCAGTAGGCACTAGTACCGGCGCAACGCCGGTCCCCTTCTCTCTAGTCCTATGTAACAACAAGCACCTTACATGGTGTAGGTGACGTACGGTAGAGCTACGCCACAAGCGGCAGATTGGCCCCCTTTGAGCCCGCCGCAACATAACTATAAAATGAGCAAACAGCTCAAAAAATAGGTGCTGAAGCTAAGGTCTATTGGAGTGCCCTCCTACCAGAGAAACAAGTTTATTACAATAATTGTGTGCAGGCTTTAAGAGTTGAGCCTAGCCACACCCTCGAAATCATTGTACAAGTCATAGTCAAGTTAGGCCAGTTCACCATGCTGGGGCCCAGCACATGCCCCCTGGGTCCAATCTTGTCCCACATCTCCATATCTGGCCACCTAGGCCGTTTCCAGCTCTGGTGGTAGGAACGCAATTACTTGGTATGCTGGGATCTTGTTGGCATGATGATGCCCCCCCTCCCGCCCCCGTGTGGCCGCTACGGTTTCCCGGCGGACGCAGGGCGGAGCCACATGCGTTCCCCTTTTTAGAGGGGTGCATCCCAGTGCTGCCACTTTAGGACTTATGCCACCTGGGAGCGTCTCCAGCTCACCCAACCACCAGCACCAGCCCACCGGCAAAGCCGCTGGGATTTCCCGAGGGTAGAGCCACTGCCACCGGCTCTATATCCCCCCATCGTGATGATAATGATGGCTGCGGACCTCCTAGCGCAAGGCTCACCATCGCCATGGTGTCACGAGCCTTGACGCAGCCGCAGCCGAGTCGATTGGTTAGCTATGCTCCTTTTATCTATGACTAACCTGCTGAGCGGAGAATGCAACGCTGTATAGCACAAGAAGAACAAATAATTTTCACAAAAAATATTTTTTGTGCTGGCACCTGTACCCCAGCCACCCAGGTAGGGGTTGGCTGAACAGGTGGTTGCTTTAAAAGGTGGGCTTCCATTCTAGGGAATCAGGTAGTTTCTTTTGCCTGAGAACCTCACGTGACCACATCACAAAAAACAAAACGCAAGATAACACATCAAGCATTATAACCCACCATGACCTCGACAGTGACAGCCACAGACCGGAATTTCATAGCGAAACTCAAGCAAGCAGCCAAGGAGGGATGCACCCCAAAGGAGGCCGCCACTGCGGTCCAGAAGATCCTAGGGGAGGGGACTTGGCTAGAGCGAATCCAGAAGCTCAACCAGGGGCGTGCAAAGAACGTGATGGACGCATTGGAGCGAAGGGGGTTTGTCAGCGACTGGGATGGGGAGGAGGCCCTGGCTGATGTGCTAGCAGCGCAACTGGGGGAGGCTATTGCAGAGCCGGATCCACCAGTGTCAGCAGGTGCGGTGGGAACTGGGGGCATTCCCCCTTCGGCAGGTGGAAGCGGAGGGGCGGGGCATGGAGGAGCGGGCGGTGGGGAGGAGGATGGCGCCCCTGGGCCGACCGACCAGGATGTGGCGGACCTAGACCGAAACATAGGTCGGCTGATGGGGACGGAGACGGGCTATGCAACGCCAGCTGGAGGGCTTCCATCCCGGCCGGGCAACGCCCGCACTGGCGGAGATATTGGCGACCTGATATCGGCCATGTGGAAGCTGCTGAACCAGGCAAAGACTCCAGCAGCTGCAAGCCCAGCAGCGGCGACGACTGCAGGCAGGCTGGCGCTAACGAAAGGAGTGGCGCTGAGCAGGCATGCGGTGCCGGTCCTGCTGAGCAACATGCTGGAGGCGGTGCTGCCGGGGATGCTGGACTACGCGGAGAGCGTGGGGGGGAAGTCCATCCGTGCATAGATAATGCTGACGATGCACGGCAACACAACCAGCGGGGAGAGGCGCATGTTGGTCGTGCAAATGGCTGGCATCCTGGACACGATGGTCACGGAAGTTGGCTACTGGGCCACGCCACGCTCCGAAGTGATTCTGGAGCTGGCAGCAGCCGAGTATCTGGCGAAGCTGATCACGGCGTGCCAGTTGGTGGATGTGGGGTCGACGGGCTGGAAGTGCACTCTGTCGGCGATGCTGCCTTTCCAGGAGGGTGGGGCGATGCTGGCGTCTCCGGCGGTCCGAGCAGCGATGAGCATGGGGAAGCTTCAGCACAAGCTGGAGCAGGGTCCCGGCAAGAGCGGGCAGGGCGGCCCGTCCAACAACAGCAAGTGAGGGAGCGGTGCCTCATTCCGCTGCCTCTTCCAGCTCGTGACTGGTGGCAGCAGGTACGCTCAGGCCGTAGGCGCGATAGGACGATCGGGCTTTTAATGCTCGCACACTAGCCTGTCAAGCGGTTAGGGCGTTAAACTGGATGGGGGGGGGGGGCGAGACCCGCCTGCTGTAGATTCAGCCCGTGTGCCCGGGTCACTGCAGCAGGCGGCCCTAGATGGGATCGATGATGCTTGCAGGTCTTTTGTCCGCTCCGTAGCGGCAATGGCAGGATCTGTAGTGGATGGGGGTGAATATGCTGAAGGAGCCCCTTACCAACCGTTAGTAGCCGCACGCTTGGCCTTGCCCGGTCCGGGGGAAGGTGGCCAAGTGGATGTGCCGAACTTACTACCCCCCCTCTTGGGGAGCAATTTTGAATGATGAGAGTAAGATGGTACGGACGCTGAGCCCAGCAGAGCGAATCTTGCAGAAGTCGCGGGGGTGTAGCGTGGAGGAGTTCGCACGGGTTTGCACGGTGTGTGTGGAGAGGGGGATGTTGGGTGGATTTTTTGAGGAGGAGCCGCCTATGGTGAACGGTACTTTTGGGGTCGGAAAGCCCGACGGCCGTATATGGCTGATTGTGGACAACCGTCGTGGCAACATGCCACTACCAGACCCTATGCCCGCTTTTTTACCACACCATGGCGTGATTTGCGATTTGCCCACGCGCGCTAGGGAGGATGTTTTTGGGGGCGTATCAGATTTGGATTCGTACTACAACAGACTCCGCCTGCCAGTTTGGATGCGGCGGTACTGTGCGTGGATGCCGGTGTGGTTAGATCTAGTGGGCCTGAGTGGGGCACGTCGGAAGGTGTGGTCGTGGATGTTGTGCTGGCCAATGGGAAACAAGCTGGCCGTCACTGTGGCCCAGTGTGTGCACGAGTCTGTGTTGTACCGCTGTGGCCCCAAGCCGCCGTTGGAGGCTAGTCGTGGGCTGAGCATCAACATGTCCGCGCTGATCCTGGTGGCGGAGGCCAACGAGGCGGGGGAGACCGTCCGGCTGAGGCTGGAGGAGGACCCTGCTGCGCCCTTGGCGCCCTCGCCGTGCTTCGAATCTCGGCAGGATCTGGAAGGTATGCATGCTGTGACGATCGATGACCTCCATTTCACCCACTGTGCGTCGGTGGATGGGGTGAATCAGCAGCTAGATCGTGTTCAGGCTGCCTACGCCGCTGTTGGGCTGGTGCAGAAGTCTGACAAGGTGGTACGGGCGACAGCAGAGCAGACTGGTGTGCAGGCGGTGGGTGTCATTCACCAAAGAGATGGTGACGTGGTGCCTGTTCCTGAGCGTGTGGTGGCAGTTATCGCTGCTACTCATAGAATCTTAGATCGCGGGTTTACATACTACCGCGAACTTAGTTCTGTGCTTGGGAAGTGGGTGTGGATGCATCTGCTGTGCCGCCCCATGCTTTCGGTGTGGTCTGAGACGTACCGGCTGCTAGCAGCCATGAATGCCTCCCTGCCTGGGCGCCGCTGGCGCCTCCCTGCGGGGGCCCGCCAGGAGCTTCAGGCGGCGATCGACCTGGCCCCCTTTTTGAGGGCGGCCAGGGCCCGGCCCCTTTCTGACCGGGTCGTCGCAAGTGATGCGAGCGGCTCCGGCGGTGGGGTGGTCTACAGGGACCTGCCTGGGGCCGATTGTGCCCGGCTGCGACCCGGCGCGAGGCGCGGGGGTGGCGGACGACCGCCTTAACGTCTGGGCAGGACTGGGACCTGGAGCGCATAGGGGACCTGGAGCGCATAGGGGACTACAGCCTGCTGGGAGGTGGCCACTGGCGTACGGCACTTTCCTACAGGTGGCGGGGGCAGCCTAACCACATCAACGTCAAGGAGGCGATTGCTGCGACGCAGGGGGTCGAGTGGTCGTGCCGGACCAAGGCGTGTCGAGGTAAGCGAGTCGTCCGGCTCATGGACTCTAGTGCTGTGGTGGGGGCGTTTGTCAGAGGGCGGTCGTCTTCCTACCGCCTCAACCAGTTGGATCGGCGCTACTGCGCTCTGTCACTGGCTGGCGACATGCAGAGCCACTGGGTCTGGGTGGCTACCGACCACGACCCAGCTGACAAGGCCAGTCGGCGTGGCGCTTGGATTCCTGACTTGACCAGGTGTGGTAACGTGCATCCCAACCCTGGGCCTGAGGGGGCGCGACGCCCTCGGGACTTGGCACTTTTGGAGGGCACAGTCAACCCTGTGTCTACCTTGCCAGCGTACCGGCGCGCGGCGGCTGTCTACGTGGGCGCCACCTGGCCCCGTCGACCCAGCTGACGCGGAAGCCATTCTCTGTGAGTGGAAATCTGCTGTCTACCATGCCAGAGGGGGGCGGGGGCGTACCTTATGCCAGCACGCCAAGGCCTGTCTGCACCTGTACTACCCCGACATTGTTCGGAATTGGGTACTGGCGGACCGCTTGCTAGCAGGTTGGCAGCGGCTTGTTCCGGCTGTCAGCCCTCCGCCTATGCCCTGGCGCCTTTGCTATTTCACTGCCCTGTTGCTAGATTCACGTCGACAGGTGCATTTGGGTGCGTTGATTATTATTGCTTTCCAGCAGTATTTACGCATTAGTGAGGCGCTAGGGCTGCGGGTTCGGGATGTGGCTCATCCTGGCCACCCCCTCCTCAAGCCAGGGCCCACAGTCGGTGCCCTTGTGCTGCGCAACCCCAAAACTGCGCAGGGGGCGGCCCAGCACGTCCTCGTCCGGGATCCACTTTCTTTGTGGCTCCTGCGACGTCTGACGGCTGGCCAGCCCCCGGATGCACTCCTTTTCGGGCTTAACGTACAGCCAGGCTAGGCAGCAGTGGGAGGCTGTGCAGGCCCGCATGGGCATCCCAGGGATGTTTTCTTTTCACAGCCTCCGGCATGGGGGGGCGACGCACGACGCCATCGCTGGCGAGTCGCCGGAGGCCATTCAGCTGCGCGGCCGGTGGGCTTCGGCCCTCTCGGTCACGCGCTACATTGGCCTCCACCGCAGCCTCCTGGGGCGAGACATCCCGCCCGCCCTCTGGGCTCAGGCCCTGGGTTTTGACCCAGTGGCTTTTCGGCGCCACTTCGGTGGCGTCGAGTTTTGACGTCTTCCAGTTTTCATCTCTCGACGTTTAGCTATCAACTGACCTCACCCTTGTGTGGGAAGTCAGGGGGGAAATGGTTTAACTAACCCGAGGGTGAACCTGGGTTGGGACAAAGTATCCCCATAGCTAGGTTTAAGTTTTCTTTTTTGCATGTCCTACGTATTTTCGGCTGTTAGCCATGTAAGGAGATGTGGGTAGAGCAGGGGCACAGCTGCTGTGGGCTGGCCCTGCAAATTCACATAGTGTGCTCACCCTAGCATACAGATGGCCGTGTTGCCATCTGGTAGACATGTCTGTGTTATTCCACCGTATAGAGCTAGCACACATATTGTAATAAATTTGATGTTGTGGTGATGCATGCAAAGCAAAGCAAAGCCAGAAATGGATTTGGTGAGCTATGCTCATTTTATCTATGACTAACCTGCTGAGCGGAGAATGCAACGCCGTATAGCACAAAAAGAAAAAATGTTTTTCAGAAAAAATATTTTTTGTGCTGGCACCTGTACCCCAGCCCCCCAGGTAGGGGGTGGCTGGACAGGTGGTTGCTAAAAAAGGTGGGCTTCCATTCTAGGGAAGCAGGTTGTTTCTTTTGCCTCCCACCCACCCACCCTGGCAAAAGGGGGTAGAGCAGGGGCACAGCTGCTGTGGGCTGGCCCTGCAAATTCACATAGGGTGCTCACCCTAGCATACAGATGGCTGTGTTGCCATCTGGTAGACATGTCTGTGTTATTCCACCGTATAGAGCTAGCACACATATTGTAATAAATTTGATGTTTTGTGGTGATGAATGCAAAGCAAGGCCAGAAATGGATGCTTTATTATGGCATATAATGCATTTTCTTAAAACAACCCCCGACCCCACTGCTGGTTACCATGCGCACCCCCCTCGAGGGGGGCGCTGGAATACGGCCAAGGCAAAGCGGAGCCTGCCGCCTTTGGGCGGGCGCAGCAAAGCGTTTTCCAGCGCCCCCCGCGAGGGGAAAAAAATTGTCCAGGCTTGCCAGGCACTGTAGCATTTTTCAAACAGATTTTTATAAGTGCGCGTGAATTCCCACGGTTTACCGCGGCTTCCCGCCTCTCCCTTATTGCCAAGGGCAGAAGGGGCCTGCTCGCCGGAGCGCCGAGAGGATACAGGGCGCCTGCCGCCCTCCCCATGCCGACAGGACCCCCCCGACCCACGGCAGCCGCTGCCATCGGTGCACCCCCCTTTTTTCGCGCTGTCCTTTAGCAGGGCTCTCCGCCAAAATCCACCTTCTCTAAAAACTGCCTTCCCTCTTCCTTGACTTTCGAAACTTAAGTCACTACGGGCTCCCAACTGGAGCCCGGCCGGCGCACCCCAGCACCATGGGGAAACACCCTAGGACCAGCACTACAACCCTTCACCAATATTTCTAAAAACAGCGGGTCACCTCTCCGTAACACGGGGAGGCCGGCAACGTCGACTTTTGGGCGTAAAAGCCATGGTGGCAGCAAGGCGGCCCCCCTAGCGGCCAGCCCACCTTTCCTCATATTGGAAAGTTGCGAGCTGCAAAACGGCCTCCTTACCTTCACCACACCACTCTTGTACGGTGTGAAAAACAAAGCACATGTCTCAAGGCGACGCGCCCCCCTCAATCAAGGGCGGGCACGGTTGCCAGTAGGCACTAGTACCGGCGCAACGCCGGTCCCCTTCTCTCTAGTCCTATGTAACAACAAGCACCTTACATGGTGTAGGTGACGTACGGTAGAGCTACGCTACAGGCGGCAGATCGGCCCCCTTTGAGCCCGCGGCAACATTACTATAAAATGAGCAAATAGCTCAAAAATTTACTGTTGAGATCGCTAGTCTG
This sequence comes from Mesostigma viride, assembly GCA_009746045.1. Taxonomy (NCBI): domain Eukaryota; kingdom Viridiplantae; phylum Streptophyta; class Mesostigmatophyceae; order Mesostigmatales; family Mesostigmataceae; genus Mesostigma; species Mesostigma viride. Next base: position 2,910,294 of record RPFO01000253.1, read on the forward strand.
TCGGATTTCCGTTATTTGCTTCCCAGCTCCATGTGAGCATTTTGCTATTTTTTGTATGCTCCCTATAGGGATGCTGGGAATGCTCGCGCATGAATGGTACCTCTTGGCAGCACTATGGCTGCCTTGACTCAGTAATGATGTGAAAAAATCCACAGAAACTCACCCGTTACAGAAATTTCATGAGTTTCCCTTGGCTGTCCCAGGCGGGAAATTGGGTGCCGGCAGTTCCAACAGCCACAAGCAAGCTCATGGCGCCCATAACGATGCAGTTGCAGGCTTGATGTCACTCAGGGGATTGATGCAGTCGCAGGATTGATTTCACTCAGGGGATTAGCATATGGGATGTAGTGCTAATGGACGCATGCTACTGGGGCTACATGGCTATAGATGGGGCTATGGAGACTCCCGGGGAGTAGGACGAGCAGTTTCAACCCAGGCCAGATGTAAGGGAGAGATGCAACAAGCGACTGCGTGGGAGATGTTATTAACCTTTTGGTCATGTTACATGCAATGCCGTTATATTCCAACAAAACTAATATAGACAGGTTGGACTGGTCAGTTTCTCTGGCGTTGCGATGACAAGCTTGGTAGTGCCCATGGCAGTGCACACAAATTCCTACACAATCCCACCACTTCTCATGCAAGTTGATTTAAGTGATGTTTGCTGACGCAGGACTTCTACTGATTATAAATTAATTAACTAATTAATGAGTTAAGATTTTATCAGTCTTTACTTGAACCTGGGTACCCCAGATTCTAAGACTCAAGCTCTACGGTAGAGCATTACAGCTCTACGGTACTGACAAGCTACAAGGTCTATAGAAAGGCAATAATGAGAGGTGCGGTCCTTCACGGCACCGCCACCTTCATGACAAACAATCCCGCGAGCCGAAAATATATTGAGACAATGCTTAGTTATCAAGGCAAACCAAAAGACCTTAATTTCATTCCAATCAGATCAATGACGAATTGCAAGGACTTTCGAGTTGTAATGTCGCAATTGTAAGAGCAGCTGTACTCAATAATTATGTAACAGGCTGAACGACTCGAAAACGCGGAAAAGATAACGGCAGGCTCGAGCTACCATGGTCCGGATTCTCCCGATTTCTGGCCTGCGCTGGTTGTCTCTTTGATGTAACAGGCTTGATGCGTGACGCGACATAGGCCCATGGTGGCGACGGTGCCGTCGCGTCCCCAACCTTGTATCCAACCTGCTGTTCGAGCTACTGGCTCGCAAGCCACCGGTGACGGGGCATGGGGCTGTTCCCTTTCCTGTCTTGATCGTTCCCCATGTCACAAACATTCTTAACAAAACCAATACACTGAAATTTCCGTCAATCCATTCTTGTGGCAATGGACTGCATGCAACCACTCACGGGGGCTGCTACGGGCTGCTCGAACTGTTTCATCCCCATAAAGACAACAAACGAGTTGTGAGGGAGAGAAAGGATCGAACAACGATCTCCACGGTCAAGGCCTGTTCCCTTTAGCCATTTCCAAAAGCTGATGACGCAATCGAATCCCGCGCCATACCACTAGCTGTCAAACCTGGCTACGTGCGCACCAAACTATGTACGCATACAATACAGCAAATCATATGTCACTGCTGCCAATCCTGCCTGCTCCTCAAAACACATGTCAGGCTTTGGCGCGCTCAGGCTATGAGCGACGCGTGTGCGCATCAATCAAATCAGTCCGCGCGGCAGCAATACAATAATTGCGCGACGCTCAGTCATCATAACATAGTGACTGTGCAGTCCGATCTCTGCAAATCGTAGAAGATACTACAAAAGTAAATATTCAGCCACATGTGTCGTAGAGTTGGGTACTAGCATCCGGCGCGGCGCTTCACACCGGCCAGTCCCCAGACTTGTGCAAATCCAAGCCAAACGGCTACCGCGGAACCAAACCAACGGAACTAAACCGGAGGTGAATGATTCGGTGAACAGCCGTTTCTGGAGTGTGCGGACGTAAATGATGTCACGGACGTGACATCGGACATCGGTACGACATTACCCAATGGACACTGACTAGGCATTGCGGCTGTTGATACCAATGCGTGGCGCCGGTGGTTTTTAGTGCTTCGGTCCTAACAGTATTTGCCAATGAAAGTACTCATCGCTTACTACCAGTTAGCTTTCGATTAACACAGCTCAGCTGCCTGCCAAATGCAGCCAAGCTAATAGTTGGTGCTCTAGCAAGCGTGTTGAGGGCCATGGGGAACTTTACAAAAATGGGCATCGAGGACCTTGTGTCCTATGCTATCGCTGAACGCTTGCCACTTGTAGTCTGGCTAGGTTAAGGAAAATCTGTGCCTCGAGCACTGGCGCAAGTTTACAGTTATGTCAAGAAGATAGTTGAGATCAAGTTTAAGATTTCTTTCCTCTCAAACAAATCTGGATGGTTTAGAAAATAGAGATAGAATAAACGAAATGCTGCACCATTTGATAAGGGCTCAAGCAAGAGAATCCTTGCACGGAACTTGCATGACGCTTGTTACGGTTGCGCTGCTTGGCCAAGGGGGAATGTAAGCGAGGCTGTTTTGAAAGCTTTTTTACCCACCAACGCACCCTTCTGTTGGTTGGGGGCGTGCACTACATTCTGAAATGTTATCTTACTAGGTTCCACTTGAACGTACCTGGATGATAGATAAGTTAACATTCCCGATAAAGACTTGTTCTATCCTTAGGAGTCTATAAGGGTGTGATATTTTAATTTGATTTCGGATTCAACCCGGGTTAATCCCTTGTCACGGGATTGTAACACCTTAGGTATAACTTTTAAGTTCTAGCGTTTCGGTGGCGTATGCACTATTTAGTCAAAAGGTTAGAATCACGTGGTCTAGATGGCAAAGGTTCTTTTTCATAAGTGTGGCTTGGTCCATGTAAACACAATGCTGGTTGAGCTGCGACACTTATGTGTAGGCTCTGTATTGGGCATGAGGAGACATGCCGTGGCGTCCTTGCTCCACAGTAGCTTGGCAAGGGAATGGAAGAAAATGTACTTGATGCGTTCTCCTGTTGGCTTGTTCACAAACCCCACCAATTTGTACTGACTCCTTTGGCCCTCTTGTTACCTGGATTGCTTGAAATGGAACAGCATCGCCGCCTTCTCCTGCACCGCCACCTTCGCCACCGCCTCCCTCAGCGTTACAGCTTACGCCATTGGGAGATTCCATGGAGAGAGCTTTATTGGTTCCAGACTTGCCATTCACTTTTGCGGGCAGTACGATTGTTTTCAACAACTATTACAGTTCCTGTGGCTTTGGAGCCCTTGCGCCCGACGTGGTCTTCCGGTTTAAGCCAGAAGTGTCCACCAATTTGACCATCTCCCTTTGTGGCAGCAGTTTTGACACGGCCCTCTACGTATTCCTGCCCACTGGTACTCCCACCTGCAATGACGACTTTTGCGGGCGACAAAGCCAAATCAACATGCTGGTGCCGGCAAATGTGGTCGCGTACATCATTGTGGATGGGTTCTACGACCAGCAAGGTTCCTTCTATCTTAACATCACAGGCTTTTCTACTGAAGGTATGGTGATGGTGTCCACGATCCTCCTCGATCAGCATATATTAATTCTTCGTCTTGACTTCTTTGCCCTCACTCTTTCAGAATAATTTTATAGTCATACCGTGGTTTTTAAGGAAGATCGCGATGAGTTGATAGGGCCTGACGCCGAGGAGTTGCTTCTTTTTCTTTGGAAAAGCCGCCAGTCCCCTAAAGCCGGATCTGGTCATTATTCTTTACTTGAAGGTGATGCCCCTTACTCTATCTCTGCTTGCAGGACAAAGTCAACATGTATGGCCAATTTTCATGAAGAGTTTCTTTCCCTATACCATCATTTGCAGATGGATTTAGCATCCATTGCACCCATCTATATTGGCTCGAGTCGAGCTCATGAGCATCGCGACATGACTCCTTGAAGTTCTGAACGCAGTTTACATTGAATATAACTGCCCCTTCCCCTTGCAAGACCCAGTAGTGTCGGTCATATCGGACCGTGTGCACGGAGGACTTCAGTTGCAGCTCTTCCCTCATAAAAGTTAAGGATGCTCATCATTGCTGCTTTGAGGAATCAAGGACCAAGGTTCAATTGAATACAAGTATTTATTAAGGATGTTGCGATTGTTGGACGCTAGAAAGTTTGTGGTGTCTTGTAAAGTGAATAAGCATGGCAAAAGGAAACTTACTTGGTGATAAGAAGACCGCTTACCTGGCCACTCACGGAAAGCGACTCGGACCATGGAGTTCACAGTTCAGGCAGTTGTGTTGTGATAGGCATATTCTCTGCATGTGTATTCCAGTCCGCCGGGACAGTTCCATTTTCTTGCCAAGGACACCAGCCCGTGCTCTACTCACATGCTGTGCCAGGAGTATTATCTCCAATCCGCCACGTGGCAGGGTACTGCCAAGAAAAAAGCCATGCCTGGCTGGCATGTCCTGTCGCTTGTGAATCGTCTTGGCGTGGGGACTCAGCCGTAGTTCTCATTCAAATGTAGATGTCGTGTTTTATTCTTCAGCCTATAGTGAACAGCAACTTGGCATACTATTTTTGTTTTGTTCCAAATTGTCTGGTCTGATTCCCTTGGACTTGCAGGTCCGCGACCACCTCCACCGCCACGTCCACCACAGCCGCCATCCCCCCCACCGCCGCCACTCCCTCCCGGCAATACTGTGGAGGATCCCCAGCTCATTTTAGCGCTCCCATTTTACTTTGAAGGCAACACAGGGATCTTCCAAAACTCATACTCCCGTTGCGACTTGGGAGCGTCCGCGCCGGACATGGTGTTTACGTTTACGACAAGGCAAGCCATGAAACTCACCGCCTCCCTCTGTGGCAGCAGCTTCGACACGGCCCTCTACATCTTCTTGCCCAATGGTGACCATATTTGCAACGATGACTACTGCGGGCTGCAGAGCCAAGCAACAGTGCAGCTGGCGACAAATGTGACCATATACATCGTTGTGGATGGCTACGCAGACCAGAAGGGAGCATTCTCGCTTTCCGTGACAGCTGAAGGTATGAAAAGCAGGAGTAGTAGGTGTGTAATCTTCCTTCCTGGAGATCTTGATGTCCTGTCAGCGGGACGAACATTATACTCTTTTTTCCTAGGCTTTGAGCAATTCATAACTAATGTATACCCATGGAGCGGGCAATGATCCGGTTGGTCAGAATCCGTCCTGCATTCGATGGTACTTGCTGTTAACTTCATCTCGCTGTGATGTCATTTTTACTACCAAGTAGTTTTAGTGTACCTTCTGTAGAATGTTTCTTGCAGCTTCCTACTCCATATCATATTGGCCAGTTGAGCATTTGGCTTAATTGACCTCCATATTGGTTGGGCAACTGTGCTTGCCTAGCTCTTTCGCTAAGTTCATAACAGACCTGCGACAATGCTCAGATAAGCGTGACGTGCCGGCAGTAGAAAATCCTGGAACCGGCGGATTGGCAGCAGTCATAGGAATGGCAGGTGGCAACGCGGCACCGGCAGCACCCTCAGGTAGCCCTGAAACATGAGCCTGAGGCGGTGGGCAAGGCAGGGGGGGTTAGTGGAAGTGGTACTTCCGGTTGAGGCCAGTTGGATCTCTGTGGCTGTGCCCTGGGTCTACTAGATATGGGAAGGAAGCTTGGCTGCCCTTTTGTCTTTTGTACTTGCTACTATTACCTTCGCCATTTGCAGGACCATGATCTTTCGAACCTCGGTTTGTTGAAACTGGCGCGCTCACCTTTGACTGCGATATGCTGACTTGCCAAAGTGACACGGGGAGTCAAGTCAGGAGTGGGTCTGAGGCTTAATGCACGTTTACACCCTCTGCATATATTACGTGGCAGGTAGCTCTGGCAACCATCAAATAAAAAGCAGGTAAATACCTCGAGCAGATTAATGCCATTGTACCATACACCGATCTTAGTTAAGATCCATCTAGCCGTGTTTCATGCAAGATGCTGCACAAAGCCTTCTATGAATCACTAGCACAAAGGGGGCTACTGGTTGGGGTTCTTGATAGCATGTGCTGCTCTAGAACGTCTGCTCTTGTATGACGCACATCTCGGATAGGGATCCCCTGCTCTTTGGTCTTGCCGTGGGATCACACGGTTGTGCTTCCCTTCCACGTTTTGCATTCCCTGTCTGTCGGAACCACTGGGGGCTGCGCGCGTTTGATATACACATCATCCTACTCTCCTGCCAGGCACCACAAACGAGAAGGCCGTCCTGCTGGCGTTCAAGGCAGGAATCACGTCGGACCCGCTTGGGAGGCTGCAGAATTGGGTCAGCGCCACGGACCATTGCACCACGTGGAAGTCGGTGCAGTGCGCCAATGGCTTCGTCTCTGCGCTGTAAGCATTCTACCTGGGCCTCTATCTGGTCTGGGTTCCCTGGCTACACGGTTCATCGTAATTTAATCAGCCAAGTGTTCAACAACCCTTCCCCACCATCAGAATTTCTCAGTGGAGGCAACTCACATAGAGAATGCAGAGGCACAAGGGATAGATTTTTTTAGCTATCTGCTCATTTTATAGTTATGTTTTGGCGGGCTCAAACGGGGCCCATCTGCTGCCTGTAGCGGAGCCCTACCGTACGTCACCTACACCATGTGAGGTGCTTTGTGTCACGTAGGACTAGAGTAGATGGGGACCGGCGTTGCGCCGGTACTAGTGCGTACTGTCGACCGTGCCCGCCCTTTTTGAATTGGTCACGGCGCCTTGGGACCATGTGCTTTGTTATTCATTTTCACACCGTACTTAGAGTGGTATGGTGAACGTAGGGAGGCCTTTTTGCAGCTCCCACCCACCCACCCACCCACCCACCCACCCACCCACCCACGCTGCTGTTGGGACAAGATTGGACCAATGGGGCATGTGCTGGGCCCCAACATGGCGAACTAGCCTAACTTGACAATGACTTGTACAATGAAATTGAGGGTGTGGCTAGGCTCAACTGTAAAGCCTGCACACACTTTATTGTAATAAACTTGTTTCTCTGGTAGGAAGGCACTCCAAGGGACTTAAGCTTCAGCACTTGTGCATTCCTGACCTGGGTTTGATCTGGCCTGAAGCTCATCATGACATGATGCCGGTTTCTTACATTCGCGTGTCCAGATGGGTGAGGAAAAATGCATTGAAAGCAAAGAAAAAGATTACAGGAAGCATTTTGGTATGGCAGCGGTTGAGCATGTATGCATGGCCTGAAGCCTCACTGCGGTTTGCCAGTATTTTTATTCCAGTATATCTCCGATGCTGTCCTCCTAAAACCCTGCACGCGCGCCGATTGAATACCCTGTTCTTGCCTGGCATGTTGCGGACGAAATCAGGTCCTTGTCCAGGAGTTCTCTCTCTGGCACCATCACGCCTCAGCTTGCTTCCCTGACCTCGCTTCAGACGCTGTAAGTGCACTGTACATGGTATTGATGGACTTGATAGTTGTCTCGAATACGATTGACCAGACAATCATGGGGAACATATGTTCGTCCTCATCACAGTCTTTGTGTAAGAAAGCCAGACTCCGTTGACAGCTTGCAATTGTGCTTGTTTAGACTTAAAAACCACCATGAGCTCTATAAATGGCCAGCTTTTTCTAAATTCTTCTATGTTTTCATATGGAGAAAATGCGTTTAGTCTGCCTGCTGTTTTTGCCTTATTAGACATTTCCCCCTTATTAAATTAGCAACTGCATTTTCAAGTACAGGTCAACCTTCACATAGTTCGTACCTCATCGCTGGCCATTTTTACCAAGCCATCAGCTGCTGCAGTTGAATGATTGGCCTTTCCAGTCCACCCATGGATCAAACTTGTTCACACATGTGAAATGTGCTGTCTTAATGGGTGCACATGGGTACCCTTCTCAGGGATTTTATTGGTACCATTCTCAAATTGGGATCTTATTGCTAGCATATTCACATCTCATGTCTGCCCTGTGACTGCTTGCATCTGCATTATTGCATCCCACAGGGATCTCTCCTTCAACCAGCTCGTTGGCATCATCCCCCCCCAGCTCGCCACGCTGCCATCACTTTCAAACATGTAAGCAATACACAAAGCATATCTCTGCTGCATCTCTTGCCAAATATTAGTTTACTTAGTGGTCAGCCCAGATCAGCCTGCCCTTCATTACTTTAACTCCCAAGTTTAGCACATCCAATATTAAGGACTTTTCAAAATGGTTTTAGGGCCGGTTTTGCAGATATCCAGCCGTTTAAACACGGCTAGTATAAGGGCACACACCTTTGCGTAATCGCATAGAGATTAAGGTGGACATTATACTTTCGGTGTACACTGAAGATTCAAGCTACCTGCATTTTTTGTTGTTCAGGTATCCAATCCAGCTTTTCCATATCTTATTATACTGTAATTTCATTGTTTGGCCGGAAACCGTCTTTAATGGCTGTACATGCACTGATGTTTTGACAGCACATATCTTGGTGGAAAAGCTGTGAGGTAGCCACTTATGGTTAGGTCTCTTAGCTGTGTGTGTGTGTGTCTACGCAGAGTTGCGTCAACCCCACAATACGTTGCGCTAGGCCGACAAGACAACAACAAGCATGTTTTGGCGTGATGGCTGGTGAAAATAAAGTTTTATCAGTTTAAAGTGGACCATCTTAACGGGCTGCTCTTGAAATAACCTGTCCGACTTCCCAGCGTTCCCATGTATGTCTCGATTGACAGACCTAAAATTACCCTGCTCCGTGCGCGTAAATGGCAATGTGCTTGGCAGAATTGATGTGAATGATTGGGCGGTTTGCACAGGCGGGATACTGATCCATGGCCCCCTGCTGTGATCATGTCCAATCGCCACCTGTCATGCAGCTCGGTGATCTACAACGGAAACTTGTGTGGGCCGCTCCCTGCTGGGCTCGCTGTCAACCTGACTGGGACGCGTGTCGGACTGGGATGCCCAGGCAAGTGGCGCTTCTTTCGGTCATGGCCTGGTGAAAGAGACTGTGGCAATCGCAGAATAAAACTGCTTTGATACTACTTCATTTCTACTCAGAGATAGGTTCCACATTCGTCTACAGGTCTATGATAATTTTATCGGCACGACGTTCCATTGTTTCACGCCCTGACATATGTTATGCTACAACACAGCCTAGACCATCACGGAAGGTATGGTCTTCAGAGGTTGATAGGAATCAAGGCAGTTGCATCAGGACAGTTGAGCGTGGCAGAAGTAAGGGACTAGCCAGAGCGTCCCAATCTGAGAGCTCTGGCTGGTCAGTATTCCTATTGGTCTTACAGCTCACTTACTAGTATTGAAGCACAATGCACGCTTTCAAGGTACTGGTTGCACACTAGGCCACGATTATCATCCGCAATGCAATCAATCGAGACAAAGACAACAAATCTTGCAATAGTGATAGCCACAGCCTGGTTGATTCGTTCGCAAGGCTACTAATTGCAAAATACGAAGTTCTGCCTTGCTGCAATTACTCACTGCTTCTCATAATTAAGAGCTCTCACTCACAGCTTTCCTAGTAGGCACGACAAATCACACGGCGCCATTAGTCCCGGCAAACTTGTTCAGTCCTGCTATCTGACACGCATCTACTATATTTTCATGCCAGCCATGCTCGGCCTACTGGCTGGTTGCTACAGCTGCCACCTTATCCTGCCCACTGTTGCCTGTATTTTCTCCTGCCCCCCAGGCTATTGTACCCAGATCGCGGATGCCAGCGGTGTGGTCGGCAACTTCACGGACAGCGTGGAGATGCTTACCACCAACGTACGTGGCACAGTGATGCATGGCAGCATAGCAAATAAGCGGAGTGACATAGTGAATGCACCCAGGCTGGCCACATTGCCAGCTCATCTGGCTCCGCGTTCACTAGCATCATCAGCAGCATATAAACGCTGAGCAGCTTTTCCTTACGCATTCTGAAACCGAATCAGATATTACATACGGTGCGGTCAAAAGATCTGAATACACCTCCAGGGCTTTTCCTGTTCATTTTCAGTCTATGTGTGTGAAATCATTCAGTAGTGGTATTACTAGTATGCTCATAAGGAACATGTTCCCACTTTCGTTGCAGTTGAGCACTAAGCTTGTTGCTTTCAAAACCTCATCAACTGTTCTCAAATCTCTCGTTTTGCCGAAGTTCTTATTGTATGCCTATTTGATTTATTGGTCGCCTCCAATACACAATGTTTGTAGCTGCAGCGTAAAAGAATGTGACTTCAGAAGTCACCGTCTGCCTAAACTGCATCCATTCCTTGTGATTGTACTCCTCCTTGCAATCCTCACTCCCCCGCACCACCACATCTCAAACCCCTCGCAGTGGGCGCGAACGTTGCAGATCAGGCAGTTTGACCGAGCGTGCGGGACGCTGACAGCCGTCATGATCACGATGACAGGTGCGGCCACGGGCACGGCATCCTACGAATCTTTGGTGTCCAATCCGATCACCGTGACTTTAAACGTCGGGGCCCGCATAGAGCTAAGGAGGTCTACTGCTGCCGGTAGCGACGAGGTCCTTGTTCTAACCCCGGGGCGGACGCGGGTGTCATCGGCGACTGCCTACGATGGCGCCATGGATTTCAACGGGACATCTGGGGCCACGTTCACCAACCTGAACTCCACCAGCACGAACCAGACCACCCTGTACACCAACATTGCTGAGTTCACGGGAAGCTCAGCTGGGGACCCCGGAGTAGTCTACTTGCCCATCGCGGCAACGGCGACGTCTGTGGGGGTAGGCTCTGGAAATATCATCCAACTGTTCCAGACGAGTGCAAGCGCCACGCTGATTGTATCGTACATGATCACGCCGCCCAACCCTCCGTCCCCAAGCCCGCCGCCTCCACCTCCCCGTAAGTCCACCGCGGCGTGGTGTGCTTTGAACAGAGAGACTCTGCTATGTGTTGATTGTGATGTTATGCCTTTACCTCAAATATGCCATCCTGTGCCATGTGGTGAATAATCTTTTTTTCTCCCTTGATACTTTAACATGAACAAGATACGCTCGCACCCTGTGCTCTCAATCTGGGTGCATTCTGTGCAAAGGAAAGCCTGTCAGAGAGCTTCGCAACACTGCACAATATGAGCCAGGTGGCTGGGTCGAAGTACAAGGCTAGCTAGGGTGTTGGGGGCACATGGGGTGTTGGGATGTTGTGACTCTTGGCAAATTGGGCTATCTTTTTTACGAGCGCCCTTGGAAATTTGACTTCAACTATAACACTCCCTAGTCATCGCTGCATTGTGTCAACTAATGCCAGATGGTGGAACTACATCTATGGTAAGTTCTTTTCTCCCTTGGCATCTCTGAGCATGGAGGGAAAAACTGGGCCACAGCTCAGGAGTGCCTGGCAGCCTAGCTATTCCTGGAAGCATGCTTTGTCCTCATTCACCCCAACGCTTTGGGTAGGGCTGCTATCTAATCTTCTACTATATCTGACCAAGATGGCTCTGGTTCAAGGGTAGGTCCAGCAGAGTATCTTGGCAGCTCTGCAGACCACCAGATGCCAACAGATGTTAAATGCCCCCTCACATTAAGCTTTTCCACAAATCACGTATTGGAGGACCACAGTGAACCCCTAAGGCTAATCATGCTGTTTATCGCTGCCTGCTATGCACACCGCCGACTCCCGCAACACAAACATCACCCCTGCTCGCCGCAGTGACGTGCACCCAGCCACCCAACGGAGATGGCACCGTCGGCGGATTCTCAGATACAACCGGCATGCTGCTCACCAATGTACGTGTCTACGTGACCTGACCTTTAATACTCAGTGGCCACCTCAGTAACCATATACACCCGCGATGCTGCTCACTAATGTACATGGCCTGGCCTTCACTCCGTGGCCACCTTAGTAACCGTAGACCACTGAGAACGGTCTGGGCAGTTTCAGGTGTGATCGCACATGGGTTACATGCCCTGCTGGTCTTCTTTGTTGCCAAGGTGCATCATTGACAGGAATAAGGGGCGGAGGTTATGCAAAAAGTGCAAATGCCTCTGTATGTGCGATTGGTATACGCGTTTGCGTGAGAGGAAAAAACATTGCTGCTCTAAAATAGAATTTCATCCGCCATTCTAATTAAGGTCCTCCGATTCCCTTCATGTAAATATGGGTAGGCCGGAGGTGAGAGGGATGGACGAAGCAAGATGGATGGAGGGCAACGGTGTCTATGCTGCATGCTCTCTGAGCACGAAAAAGTTTCTCCACTATGTGATCATAGGGCTTATACGTTGCCAGCTGTCTGGCACGTAAGACTTGGTCCATACACTGGATGATTAACACTCCACACCCACCCAGGTGCCTGTCTACCTGCCCAGCCGGCTACCCTCTGTCTTGTCTGCTACCTTGATACACTGCAGGCAGACACTTGGGAAGAAAGGTGCAGATGAAAATGGCATGAAAATTGTTGGAGATGCATGCAGCCCCTGTTGAATGGCCTGTGTGCATTCCCGACCCGACATGAAGTGGAACCTTTCCCTTCAGTTTGCCAACAATCATTGTCAAGAATCGCCAGTTATGAATCTCTCATTCTGTTGCATGTGTTCTCTTGCTCTCATTTTGTGCAGTGGGTAAGGACCCTGCAAATGCGGCAGTTTGACAGAGGCTGCGGGACCCTGAACACGGTTCAAGTGACACTGACGGGAATGATTGCTGGCAGCGCTTCCGTCGAGTCCCTGCTGGCATCCCAAACCGTTGTCACAGTTAATCTTGGTGCAGTCATCGAGATGAGAAGGTCGACAGCCTCCGGAAATGCCGAGGTCCTCGTGGTGAGGCCACTGAGGTCCCAGGCATTCACCGCAGGTCCCTACGATGGCGTGTTTGATTTCAGCGGGACATCTGGCACGGTGTTCACCAACATGACGGCATCCAGCTCGAACCAGACCACGCTGACGACAAACCTCGCAGAGTTCACCTCAAGCACAGCCCTCAACCCTGGCTACGTTTTCTTCCCAGTGAGCGCAATCACTCCCGCCTCGGGGGGTGGTAACGTGGTGCAGCAAATCGTGACCAATGCCAGCGCAACCGCCACGGTGCTTTATTCCATCACACCGCCTCGACCACCGCCGCCATCTCCGCCGAGCCCGCCTCCTCCCCCCCCTCGTCCACCCCTGCCAGTTCAACCGCCTCCACCGCCAGGGTCCACTCCAACTCAATCGCCACCGCCCCCAGCCTCCGTTTCCGGCCCGCCTCCACCTCCCTTAGGTAAGTGTGGTTGCACTTTCAAGACTTTGTGCAGACTTTGGGTCTTCCACATCTCATGGGCCACAACGGACAAGGGGTTTGCCATGCACGTATCACAAGTGCCAGAGGGTCGTTTCCTTGCCACCCTTGGTCTGCTTGCGTGCTGGAAGCTGCGATGTTGGTTGCTATTCAGGCTGTGCCCTGGTGGCAATGCTTAGAAGATGACATACTGTTCAGTATTCTTCTCTGACACAGCATTTTAGCCGGCTTCTCGTTGTGGGAATGACCAGGCAATTACTGCGGTGCATCATGCTGTCTGCACATCATGAGTCATGCCAAGTATCCATCTCTGCTATGAACAATTTCTTATTAATCCGGCCCACTACAAACCCTCCATGAGCCAAAGCAAGCCTTTGCTAATGCCACACCTATCCTTTATTGTGCTGTTGTTTCTGCTGCTGTCCTGTGGTCACCTGCAGCCCTGACTTCGGAAGTATGCTCAGACGCGGATTTCGATCTCTCCTTCGACCTGTTTAAGACGATTGGTGAAGAGTCCGTGTGCCAGCAGCCAACCTTTTTGATGGACGGGGAGACCAACTGCCCAAGCCCCTCCTGCGGCGTCGGCACGTTCAGCCGCCCCTGCTGCCCATGCTTCAACATGCTGCTGACCACCTTTCTGTCGTCTCTTAGCCCTTCTGGCGAACTCAACATCAAGATCCTGTCAGACTGCAAAGCCCTCCGCGTCAGCAACTGCGAAGTCGACACTTACCTCGACATGATGCGCGCCTGCAATGGAGCAAACTCAACCAGCAGCCCCAGCCTGGTCAGCCGGGTGGCTGCCTTGGAGGCCATCCTAGGTGAGCCGTGCACGCAGTTCCTTCCCTCCCTCCCTCACCATCAGTCCTGTCTATAGTCACAAGGCTCGCCCTTCTGTCTAACTTGCATTCCTTTTCATCTATCTCCCTTCCTCCACCCTACCAGCCGAAATCTGAATGTCGTCTGCCACATCAGGTATTGGATAGTAGCCAATACTAACTGGCTATTTTAGTTTTTGCACAAGGTTTCCCATTGCCAACAGAACGCTCTGATTATGATACTTTTCGTAAACACAGCGTGCTGTTATGGCACATGCAAGCAGGGCCCAAGGTAAGTGATCATTTTTCGTTGCTTAGCACCTGCCACATCTCATGCAGCAACCGATCAGGCAGAACTTGTCTCAACATATCTATTTTATTGTGGCGATTTCCAGTGCTCAGTGCTGCCTATTATTGCCCCTCTAACACCCCCTTGTGGCCCAAAATGCATGCTTGGCTGATGCCTTCCCTGTGCAATGTCGTTTGGCTTCCATGCATGCAGAGGGAGGGATCCTCGCGTTGAACTTCACCTACAGCGAGCGTGGCTACGGCGTCTCCCCCGCGACCCCCTCCCTCGCTGTCGGGCCAGCACACATCATGACGGTCATCCAGTCCCAATTCGGGCGCTCCTTCTACCGCGTGTACATGCGACAGCCCTGGCAGCAGGTCAAGCAGTCCTTCCTGACCCAGTTCCACCGCTCCAACACCATCTGCCGCGTGGGACCCTTCATCGGTGCCCCCAACGTCCTCTACGACCACCTGGCCGACCGCTGGCTGATCATGGAAGTAGCTCGCAACGCCACCAGCGCCAACTACTTCCTGTGCTTGCTCGTGTCCACCACCAACATCCCCTACGGTCTGCTGTACCGCGGGTACAGCATCGCGTTGCCGGGCGACCCAGGCAACATAGTCATCAGCATGATGCCAGACGCCTACTACTTCGCCACGAGTGAGACGACCCCATCAGTGTACGCGCTGGACCGACTCACGCTGATCAACGCACGGTTTGGGACGCCGAGATCCACGTTGGTACGGATGCAGGCGACAGCATTACCCGGTCTCCAGCTACAGGGTTTCATGCCAGGGCACCTGAGCGGGAGCCCCAGGGCCAACTCGACCTGTGGCTTCTTCACACGGACCGTGGATGATGAGCTGCACGCGGCAACTCCCAACGCCACAAGCGATTTTATCGAGGTCTGGCAGTTATGCCCCAACTTTGACAACGTGACCTTGTCCACTTTCAACCGCACGGCCAACGTTCGTGTCTCTGAGTTCAACAGCAACATCTGCAGCAGCAACCAGAACAACCCTTGCTTCGGGCAGCCCGGCAGCACCACCTTGCTGGCCCCCTACCACGTCGGCATCATGCCCCGCATGGCCTATCGCCGCTACAGTGACCGCGAGTCGCTCCTGGCGACCTTCTCTGTCAACGCTGGAAGTGACAAGGTGAGATGGGGTGTCTCGTGCCTAGGATGTCGTTGAAGACTATGTTGCGTAATCACCGAGAATGTCGTCGCCTGCTAGAGCGTGGCAGTACCTCGCAAGTGTCCACCAGTTGTGGGCCCTTGGTTTGATAGTGGCTGTTGCTCATTAAATTTTCATTCTCTAGTTCAATAGGTATATGCCTCCTTAACATCCCTGATCACTGGCAATGCTGCTAATGCCTAGATAGCGATCCATAATGGCTGGAGCAGTCAGCTTAACTGTTCGGCTATTTGCTGGCCGAGCAAAAGAATGAGAGTAATACAACACGATGCGATGGAATCTCTATGCTCTTACTCAGCAAACCCTTCCATTCACCTTCTAAATTCATTCTCGTTCGCCACCAAGCCAACGTCATGAGCATCAAGCCTGGGAATCAGCGCAAGCCTACCTGGGCGCCCCCACTCCGTCACTTACATAGGCTGCCTCGGTCTTTTGGGGTGCGGCCCCCTGGCTGACACCTGCAGGGTGGCGTCATGTGGGTGGAGCTGCGACGGTCCACCAACTCTTCCCTGCCCGGTCCCTGGGAGCGCGTTCAGGACGGTGCCACCGCGCGCGACAGCAGGAACCGCTGGCTGGGGAGTGGTGCGATGGACCGCGCGGGCAACGCGGCGCTGGGGTATGCGGTGGTGGACGCCAGTGCGGGCATATTCCCGAGTCTCTACTACACGGGACGCGACGCCTTTGCCGCGCTCGGTACTATGCCGAGTCCGGAGACGCTTCTGGCCAACGGCACCACAACGACCCCGAACTCCTCGTATGGTGGGCGCACCGCCATGGAGCTGGACCCCCTTGATGGCTGCAGCTTCTATCTCCTGGGACCCTGGGAAGTGAGGACCTCGTTGCGTGCCACCTTCTTGGGGAAAGTGCACTTCCCTCGCTGCAAAGGCAAGTCACATGGCGGTTATGAGATTATCACTTTGGCTTATGAGTAGCTTGTTGTCAATCGGCATGCTTGTGTACTTCCGCCCTGCAATTCGATATTTTTATCACCTGCTTTACTCGCTTTCCTGACAGCCATTGTCATGGTCCTGTAAAGAAGATTTCAAGTTGTGTATCAGCGGGGCGATTGGGCCTGGCCATTTCAAGCGCACATCTTTACAAGTGTGGTTGTTACGATTAGCTGACAGTTCAGTCATCACTGTGCTCTTCAGGCAAGCAGATCTTGTCCCCATCAACCATGTTAACACGTTCATCCTTGTCTCTAACCTTACCGTAGTAAGAGTCAAGGCACTGGTGGCAAGGCTGAAGGCCGGCATCTGCACTTTTGCCATCTGATGCTAGTGCTTTCAATCAAGGTGCATTGTCAGTCAATCTTAACAGCTCAGGAGTGGCTGTGCCAGGCGCCCTGTATACACATGCCCATATGCATGTTTTCTTCCCATGCTGATGTGAAGCTTGCGAATATTTTTGTTTTAGCTGCTAAATGTCTAGTTCAGAAAAATGTATGTTCTTCCACCTATGATCGGCACAAGACTCCCAACTCATGATATATTTACCACATTTCTACTTGTTGAATTCACTTTCCGCATCTAACCATGCTGCAGAGCTGGCTGGATGCTTGTCGGACACGGACTGCAATGATGGCCAGTACTGCACCCTGGACAAGTGTCGCGATGGAGTATGCGTTGCTGAACCAAATGTGTTACTGTGCGCATATGGACAGTATTGCGACGAGGCCTCTGACTCTTGCAGGGCGGCCACCTAAGCCATTCCATGGGCTAGGCTTGTAAGGGGTTACCCCTATATGATGTATAACTGATCAGTCGCATAAGAAACCAGTCAGACAGTCACCACAGTTCTTTCCATAAGCCATTCCATGGGCAATGCCTGTAAGGGGTAGTAATTCCTATATGATGTACAACTTATCAACTGGTCGCATAAGAAACCAGTCAGACACGGACGACACAGGTCCTCCGGCATACACTTCAGTGCAGGCAGAGTTCGGGTGGCATGACACAAAACAGTTTGTATTTTCCCTGCAATACTCAATGTTGCTGTTTGGTTGGACTTTTGACTTTATTGGGTACATGGTGCCCACACTCCATTTTAGTCAGCCTACATGCACATATCAATGAGACTTGACCAGCATCCAATGGGCCGATGGCAGGCAAAAGCTCTTTGGCAAGCTTAAAGACTACGCATATGTGAATGTATGTCACGGTGCTCACGTATGGCGCCGAGGCCTGGACACTCACACCCACACTGGTATCTAGGCTAGACGGCACAGTTTACAGGATGCTCCGACAGGTCCTGAACGTAGGGTTTTCCAAGCGCCTGTCATCAGAGTCTTTGTATCAGGGCATGCCTCGTATTTCGGACGAGATTAGACAGCGTAGGATAGCATTTGTAGAACACCTTGCTCGCACCAGCCAGGTCGACACCGCCCTTGGTCTGGCAGGCCCCCAGCGGCTTGGCCAGCCAGGGCGGCACATTCTGACCTGGCCTGGCCCCAAGGGCATTCCCAAAAGGGTAGGGAAACATGTCACGAACTACTACGTCCAGATGTTGCTGGATGACCTACTGGTCCCAGCCCAGTTTGAATACCGCATCCGCTCTCTCTCCCTTCTTTGGACTGCCATGCAGAACAAGACGCGGTGGCAGAAGATTGTCAAGGCTCACACGCCCGACCCTGTGGGCAAGCCACCTCCCCCCAAGAGGCGGAGGCGTTTTGATGAGTAGGGCGGTTAGGATTTTTCTAGACTAGCTAGATTAGCGTTAGGATAGTCAGATTACGCGGCTCTCTCCACCACCACCCATCAAGGAATATGTGCTACATGATCTTGTCGCGCGCCGTTCCGATTCGCACGAGTATTGGCTTTACGCGGGGCCGCCACGCGGCCGGCCCGGGGGACGAGGTGAGGCAGCTAGGCACTGCGCGTGTGCGAGTTGTTACGCCTTTGGCATTTGGGCCTTACGGGAGCAACGCATGCGCCGTATAGCGCGACGCGCAGCACTGGGAGTTGACAGCGGTACTGACATGCGTCACCAGGTCAGTGCCAACGCTGGCAAGCAGCACGCACTGGCTGCTGGACTACAACACGGACCAAGCTAGGCTGCCAGCCTGGCAATTATGCGGATCGTGCAGGCTGTCAGCCGGAATGTGACAAACCTGGTCGGCACTAGTTTTTGGTTGACAGCTTGCGGAATTAGTGGGACGGCACTAATGTACTCTTTCCAGGCTATTTAATTCGTGTGACGAATTTTAGCGCTGCGTTTTCAGGTTCGAGATGCTATACGGACCACTTTACTACATAGACGCATTGTTATTATTTTCAGTGTCGAGACCATATGTGAAATGTTACGAGATATTCCGGTGCCCATGATACTGTGAGGGCTTCGTATCTGAGAGTCCGACGGAATATTTTGATTCCGATATGTTTGACGGAATGAAAACGCACGAGGTAGTGGCTCGCACGACCTTTGTGCAGACTAGGGTACTTTGCCGTTCTCTAGGACTTGTGCGTTTTTTCCTACTTTGAATTAATTTTCTGTGCCGTTTGTGTCTTTGACTACTAGCCGTTGTGATGTCGAAAGGGATCCGCGCTTCGCGCAGTACCTTGGACTGTACCGTTAGAGAAAAGTGTACCTCTGTGTAGGCGCGTTGCGCCACACCTTCTATGTTTGATGCTGCCTTGGAGGCGCTGTGACTTTGCTCCAGCATATCATACATTGCATTCTACTAGTCCTGATTTGGTACGCCGCGCCACCTACCAGTGTGAGCGCCGGCACTTGTGGTGCTCCGCACTTATATTGTATGAGCCGTAGATTTTTATATCGACGGTGAAAAGTGCTCAGCCGCCACACATGCACCTTGGACAAAAGTGATGCACTTGTGCACGATGCTCTAGTTCTCACGTATAATTTATACCACTGGATTCCAGCCATGGAGTCTGGGGGTTGTGAGTCTCGGAACAATTGCAAGTAATGTGTTTTAATACAACATTATTTTATAATTGGAAAGATCGTTCCTCCAAATTATACCTTAATTGTTCAACATGGTATCGTAACAGAAAGCGACAGGCTAAATCTGGTGAAGCCAAGCTGCATCTGCTTCACCTTGTCCAAGTTTGTGAGGGGGACGCCCCACATCTACACTGCAAGCTTTGGATGTGCCTCTTTCGCTTTTTCTTGTTGAAATCGAGCCACCCAATTGTGTGGGAGGTGTTCTTCTTGAGGGAACTGTAGTGTTCTGTTTGAAGTGTAAGACCCTGGGTATAAGGGCTACTTTAGCATTGGGAAGTTTGTCTTTATTCTTGAAGCATCCTTCCTGTGGAGGCGTTTTTTGAGAGAAACGTTTTCTGTTCTTCTTCCTGGGCAGTAAAAATCTGGTTTTTCTGCAACATTTTCAGTGGGGAGAAACTTGTCCATGCAGAGGGATTTGACCACTGCATTTTGGTGTCCCACCAGAGTTGCTGGAGACCCTGTTGTTATTCCGAATCCTGACTACAATACTGGCCATCAAGGGGTACCTCCTTCTCCTAACATAGCATTTGTTGAAGTGCAGTACAGCGGTACCTGTTTTAATTGGGAAATCGTTTGCACCCCTAGGACTCTGCGCCGTTTGGCGGAGTTTCTGGATCAGCTTACACCAGAGCAGACTACTGTTGTCCCTGAGAATCCTACAATTCGTCCTGCTGGTAAGGAGTGACAATGGCAGCCAACGCAGCAGTAGCAGCGGCTACTAGCATTGGGGCCTTCATTAGTGCTGCTGATAAGTTACCGAAGTTTGATTAATTTGATGGTGTGGATCCCCGTAAGTGGGAGGCGACGAATGTCCGCTTTACCCGTTTGCTGAAAGCCTTTAACCTGTATGGGGTAATCACGGGTGAGATCCAGGACGATGGCAAGGACGCGGCAGTTCAGGCCGCGATGGGCATCTTTTTAGATGGCCTGGCTCTTATGCTAGTCAAGAATGTGACCAGTGCAAAACAGGCATGGGAGCTCCTGATGAAGAGATTTGGTCACCACCGTAGTACAACTGAGACCTATCAGGATGAACTGCATCGCAAGCTTCGTTCCAAGGAGCCTGCACCAGTGGACAAGCCCCTCAATGAGTTTCTGGCAGCGAGGGAGCTGACGCGCGAGGAGTACGTCCAGGAGCTGGACGGGCGTTTTGACGACCAGGACATGGTCCTCTCTACTCATGATCTCATGCCCGCCGCGATCCGGGTGATGTCAGATGGCAGCGCAGGATGTACGCATCACCACACTCACGTGGGATGAGTACAAGGCACGTGTGCTGAGGATTGAGGACAGCATCAAGGCCCAGGCGGCCATCATGCGCAACACAGGCGGGGGGAAGCAGGGAGACACCAGGGACACTAGCTCTCTGGCTGGCGTTTGCTACCCTGGCGATGGATGACGGGAAGAAGGGAGGCTGTTTCCACTGCGGCAAACCGGGACACAAGGTCGCAACCTGTTACAAGAAGCACCCTCATCTTCGCAAGGGGGGGAAGGACGGAGAGGCCAAGGCGCAGGCCAACTTGACGTCCACCCCTGCTCAGGAGGCACTGGACGTGCCCCCTGGTTTTGTTTTCCACACTGGGGTGGAGGCTCCCGCTGATCAACCGTAGTATCTGTTCCGTGGTGCGTTGCTCCAGGGGCACCCTGGCCACCCTGCTTTGTATGAGACATCGTTTTTCCGGTTTGTCCCAAGGGGGGTGTCAGCCGGAATGTGACAAACCTGGTCGGCACTAGTTTTTGGTTGACAGCTTGCGGAATTAGTGGGACGGCACTAATGTACTCTTTCCAGGCTATTTAATTCGTGTGACGAATTTTAGCGCTGCGTTTTCAGGTTCGAGATGCTATACGGACCACTTTACTACATAGACGCATTGTTATTATTTTCAGTGTCGAGACCATATGTGAAATGTTACGAGATATTCCGGTGCCCATGATACTGTGAGGGCTTCGTATCTGAGAGTCCGACGGAATATTTTGATTCCGATATGTTTGACGGAATGAAAACGCACGAGGTAGTGGCTCGCACGACCTTTGTGCAGACTAGGGTACTTTGCCGTTCTCTAGTAGGACTTGTGCGTTTTTTCCTACTTTGAATTTTCTGTGCCGTTTGTGTCTTTGACCACTAGCCGTTGTGATGTCGAAAGGGATCCGCGCTTCGCGCAGTACCTTGGACTGTACCGTTAGAGAAAAGTGTACCTCTGTGTAGGCGCGTCGCGCCACACCTTCTATGTTTGATGCTGCCTTGGAGGCGCTGTGACTTTGCTCCAGCATATCATGCATTGCATTCTACTAGTCCTGATTTGGTACGCCGCGCCACCTACCAGTGTGAGCGCCGGCACTTGTGGTGCTCCGCACTTATATTGTATGAGCCGTAGATTTTTATATCGACGGTGAAAAGTGCTCAGCCGCCACACATGCACCTTGGACAAAAGTGATGCACTTGTGCACGATGCTCTATGTAGTTCTCACGTATAATTTATACCACTGGATTCCAGCCATGGAGTCTGGGGGTTGTGAGTCTCGGAACAATTGCAAGTAATGTGTTTTAATACAACATTATTTTATAATTGGAAAGATCGTTCCTCCAAATTATACCTTAATTGTTCAACACAGGCTGAACATGCACGTGCACGCAAGCTGGCGCGTTATTGATCTCGAGAACTGTCCGCTGCAGGTAGATAATGTCGTGCAATATTGGCATTGATATTCGGCAGGCTGGCAAGCCGCTTTTGTGAATGCGACAAGGCAGCTTTTCTCGTCAGGGCCAGCTAGTTGTCGTATATGCTTGGTTGGTGATATAGTTGTTTGGCAAGCTTAGGGGTCGGCAAGTCGACACTGGAGTGCTCTGCGACAAGGGCATTTTGTCGTCTGGGATTTCTGGCCTACCCAGGTTGTCTAGTTGATTTTGTCCCAACGGAGGCATGTTATAATTTAATTTAATTTAATTTGATATGTGAATGTATAAGCTCACAAGGCCCTTATTAGGATGGCTGTTTACATCTTACTGAGTATCTGGCTTTTGAAAAAAGGTACAGCTATATCAGTTAACGTTTTTATAAACGCAATGTATAAGGATATGGTTGCAATGCAGCAATGTGTGAATATGGTTGGAAACGGAGCTTTGTTTAAATTGGATAATGTTACAGCGCTCACCCACTTGAGGCTTGTACACGAGTTTGCCAAGTCAAGGCAACACACGTGAGGCGGGCTCGCAAGAGATGCCCAATTGGCATTGGCCTATTCTTTATATACTTGTGCACTGTGCTTGCTAGTCCTGAGCAGCCTAGGAGGCCTGCTCAGTAATAACACTCCCGGTACAGGTACAGCGCCCAGTTCCTATACAGTAGGTCTGCCATACAGGCACAGTGACCACAGAGCACAGTCCACAGTGACTATTGCATCTGCACCTAGAAGTCCAGGACTAAGCCTGCGGTACCAACAGACCACAGGTTAAGGTTCCTATTTCCTGCGTACGACGTATTAATCCAATACCGTCGTAGGTTCAGCACCTAATTCCTGTCAGCCCAGGAATTACTGTCGACCCCATATGTCGTCGGCAAATATTCACTTCCGACTTAGACGAACAGCCGGCTCGCGCTCGCGCGCGACCGGGAAGTCGGAACGCCATAACTTTCTTGATACTTGTCGGAATGAACTCGTTCCGGTGCCTCTGGAATCGCAGAGATATGCCGAATCAGGACACGCCAATGCGCTTGGCGTTAACTCCAATCCTTTCTTTTCTTGAGCTGTAGCAGCTCACACAAGTCTACATACAAACACACACAATGGGTACTGGACATCCTCCCTGACTACAAGTCACAACCCGCTGGGCATGACAGTCAGCTTGGATTCCTTATTATATGTACATAGCACCCATACTGGTTCAGGAGCACAAACAAATTACAATGAGTCCCTATCCCTTCACGGGAGGCTCGTTGTGTTACCCATGTACAAGAGGTTGGCCAACTGTGGCAGCCCATAGGTGTTCAGCTAAGAACTTGAGAAGTATGTACAACCTTCAGGACCTTAGGCGAAACCCCACAGATCACCCACAACAGCTCATCAGAAAACATTGCTGACCCCCAGACGGGAGTCGGCGCCGGTCTGCTGCCCCTTATCGAACCAGACACAACATCTACGCGAAGCACATGCAAAACACAAGCTCCTATACTCATTCCAACCGTGGAAAATCAGGGGACCTGTCGCCACCTCACCAGCATGGTGGATGGGTCAGCCAGTCCGTGAAACTCCGCCTTAAGACGGCACCAGGGAATCGAACCCCGCCCACAAACCACAGATCTGGGGAAACCTCAGACTGAGATGAAAACCCCAGATAGACATCTCTCCATCAGAGACAATGTCAGACATTCCCACACCAGAGACATGTCTCACCCCTCAAGGTGTGCTCAGGATTATGTACAATCAAGCTCCCAGCCTGATATCCAGAGACTTAAGCACCCAGCTCTCAGCTTTTAGACACATAGACCGACTTGACAGTCAGCATTCATGAGCTTCCTCAGTACATTGTACTGGGCTGGGGCCTTGTGTGGCAGCTTGGTCAATGCATCAGCAGGGTTCTCCTCGCCAGGGATATGCTTCAAATCAACCAAACTGGCCAACTCCTTCAGCAACAAATAATCCAGGTCCCGGCTTCTGGCCAGCTGCTTGTGAACAAACTGGACCATACCCATGCTGTCTGTTAGCAACAACGTCTCCATCTGCAAGGTCCAAGGGGTAACTGAAGCCAGCTCCAGCATTAACTCCTTTATGTACAAGCTGGACTGGATCCCCTCGCATATGGCCCTGCATTCTGCCACATCTGAACTGATACAGACCCTCTTCTGCAGTCTGCTGTACCAGCTGAACAAACTTGCCCTGCTCTGATAAAAAGCAAACAGAGCAGCAGATCTCCCCCTGACCTTGGTAACCTGGCGAGCATCCATGGAACTGTCAACAAAGATCTCCAAGGTCATGATAGGCTGGGCAAAGTCAATCCCAGACAAAATCAGATCAGGGGTACTCTCCACCAATCGGGCTATGACTCGAGGCTTCTCATCCTCAAGCACTTCATCAGGCATTCTGCTATTATGGACCATCAAAGACGGACCACAGATGCTGGCAAACCAGGCCCACATGCCTCTCAACTCAGGTCCTGCAGCCTGGGTGATCTTCTCTGGCAAGGCCTTCACAATGGTTTGTTTATAATCTCCTCCAGCCTGAAGCCTGATACTCCTCTCCCCATCCCTCCTGAACAGGGTAGCCTGCATTCCACAGAACACTACAGGCTTGTTGGGCTCCTGCCACAGCTCCTTGCCCAGTGAAAACTTGCCACTGATGACAGGAACACATCACCTAAAATCGGTCCGTCCGGTTACATGAGATCCTGGGAATTTTGGCGCGAACGCGTCGCGTTGAGGACGACGGGACCAGAAAAATTCCGCCTCGCATGGCTGTCGACCCTATGTCCGCCGGAATATCAGTCAAAAGTCAATTATGCATGTTAAGTCGCTGCGATGGATGCAAACGACGCGTAAACTCTCCTGCTTTGCGATGATGCATGGTAGATATTATTCGCGTATGTTCATGCGTCAAAATAATTCGCAAACTGAGACGCTGATTTTTTGTGTCGGCCAGATCTGGAATTGGCAGCGAAAATGCATGTTTGATTAATTGTGGGGGAAACTTTTTTGTTGGAAGCTCACAATTCCCAAAAGGTGGAATCCGAATGGGCTTCAAGTCTACTTTCACGAGCGCTAATCAGTTTTTCGAGAAACGAATCACATTTTCCAGGCTGTCGCATTACCTGCCGGCAGGTCAGATTTTGCTGTTTTCAGTGACGTTTACGACCGTCCTTGCTTGATGCGTTTCTTCCTTTTTTTCGGCTCACGGCATGGCGGGGCTTGTTCCAACATGCCTGCGGAGGTGTAAGCTGTGTAGCCATGATTTAAAAGTCACATATTGCTCTCGCGCCACCATCTGTTACTGCTCGACACTGCAAGAAACACTGGTTGCCTGCTCGCAACGCAAGCACAAGCACGACAACGGTGCCCTAATCCACATCCAGGCGTGTATTTCCGAGAAAAACTTCAGGCTTTTGTCGCGGCATACCTTCGGTGTTCCAAGCCGTTCACCGCTCCCCGAAATAGTCTTATGACTCGCTTTTATAGCATTGTGGGTTCGCGTCCGCCATCTCCGCCGGGTGCTGACACGAGATGTTCGCGCTGAACCTGGACTGCAAGGTCGCCCGCTACCGGCTAGCTGTACGTATTTAGCAAGCTCTGGATGATATTGTCATGGTTTTGGTGCAGGAAGGTGCTGTGGGGGGGTCTATCTCACCTCTTTACCTAGCTTTCCTCCTCCTAGCTTGACAGCTAAGTTTGCATCAGGAAGTCATGCTTGTTGACAAAGCTCGATGGATATAAACCTTGGGATGTGCTGTGAAGGTGTTAGCATGCTTGCTTGAAGAATTGAATGCGTATTTGTGCAAGCCATGGACATTTTTTATTAAGGGCAGTAGGTAGCAGCCACGTTCTTATTCAATTGTGTCAGGACGTCTATGTTGCCTTTACTGCACTCTGTCCTAGAGGAGTTTGATGCCACTGTAGATGACTATGACCAGTGGGGTGGTGAGGATGGGCCGGTGTGCTGGGGTGAGCCTGAAGGGCACCTTGGATCACGTGACCCTTAGGCAATCATGAGAGGCTGTGCAGTTTATGGCTTGTGATGTATGGATGCAGCGGGTGAGGCAGGTTGTCGTTGCCGTGGCCTGTGTTAGTGAACTCTATCATCTTTTAACTTACCCAAAGCCCCCCTAGACCTAAACTGCCTCGCCTTCTTTGAGGGGTTGCCTTCTTTGAGGAGTGCCATGTCTTGAAAGGTTTGTTGGGGCCCTGGCATTTCAGAGTAGGTTGAGGTGGAGAGGGGTGGCACACTGCTAGGTGATGGCAGGGCCATCCATGTGATGCACCTTACGTTGGGATGGGGACCATGCATTTGTTCTTGTTGCTAGCATGGGCAGGGTGAGCGGCTGGGAGTAAGGTGTAAGTGCTACTTGCGCCACTGTCCGAAAGGGGAGCTCCATGCGGTGGGCAAACAGCGTTGCAAGCGTACACTTAACACAAATGTGGTCTGATGCACTCAGCTGACCTGCCATTTCTCTTGATGCACCAAACCACACTAAAGGCTTGATATAGCCGGTAGGAAATGCATGTGCATGCAGTGTCAAAAGCAGAGGGACACTGTTAGCACATGAGTGTGATTGTAAACCGATGAGTGTGAGCCTCCCCGTGCCATCCCATGCATTTTACACCTATTTTTGGCAAGCCCCCATCATGCCGCAGTTATGCACCGCCTATGCAAGGGGGATGAATAGACAGTTATAGGTGTGTTGAGGGATGAGATAAGGGTAAACATGAGGAGCCATGCAGGCTAAAACGGAAGGGCGATGTCAACAGTGTGTTTGCCCAGATTTTGATGTCAGGAGGGGCTGAAAGATCAGTGGCCACGATAAACCTAGGTGGATTACATGAGAGATGACACGACCATGAGAGGGTGGTAGATGAGTTCAACTGAGAAGAGCTAGCATTACATGCACAGATTCTTAATGACCTATGGACTGTCCAAGGGTTGGAGTTCAGTGCACGTTCCAAAGACTATGATGAGCATGACGATGATGGCAAGGGGGCGGGGGGGCGCAATTAGGACAGGCACTGATGCAGAATTATGTTGTACAGCAGCTAGGTGCTGAGCTCAATTGAATAGCAGCCCAAGCCACTGCTGTCCTTGATTGCGCTTTGTATTTCCATGTAGCAGAGAGGCACCTGGCAGATATATATTTGGATTAGCTGCTATAAGACACGCACAGCAGGGGTGCCCAGCAGAGTGGGCCAAGTACTGCAAAGGAGATTGTGTGTGCTGCCGAGCGGGGCCCGTTTAGAAAAGAGACTGGTCAGCCGACAGGCACGACTGGTCAGCCAAGCTCCCCTTCTTGAGGCTTGTAGGCACTATGGTGCTTGTTCCGAATGCCAGCATCTACTGTGATTGATGGTGATTTTATCCCTTGATGATCACTTTTTTAGTCTGTGTTGGCTAATGTATCCAGCCCCAGTGGCATGTATATGAATCCCATGACAGCCATGACGATAATTGAGTGAAGAATGCAAAGTTTTCCAAGACAATGGCGCAGAATATGGAGTATTTTTGCAAAAATCGCTCTATTTCTGCTTGCATCCGTCACTTTTAGTGGGCCGGCAGTGGTCCTAATATGTCCAACTTGTGTTCTAGTGTAAATTCAAGTATTGTGCTATTAATGTGACGAATTCTGGCATGATTGGGCCGCATATGTGCTGGCAGGGGCTTCATAAGTTTGAAAATAATGCACTAAAACGGTGTTTTGGCTCATGTATGCCAGAATTATAGCACATAGTTTGGTCCTACATTGCATACTTAAGGGCGGTTTTTGTCTTTGGATATAAATTAATAAGCATGACCATTTCCAGCTGAATTGGACTACATTTACTACTTGTGTGTGGCTGCTATGCCTCCTTATGCCTGGAAAACATCATTTTTTGCACTTTTCCACGTCACGGTTTGATGATAAAAATAGGTCAGTTGGCCCCCCAATTTATGTGATGTGAACAGGGTCCTAGGGGGACCTTAAGTCCAGAAAGGCACCCCGATCTGACTATATGTGTGGGAGATATGACCCCATGTAACAAAAAAGGCCGTTTTTAGGTGATGTGATAAACTTCTTCAGCCAGGTCGTGGGGGCTAGCAAATGCAGATCATCTCCATGCAAACTAGCATACACTGGCAGACCCTCCCATTGGGCCAGCAACAAACAGGGATCAACTGAAGACACTCTCAACCCACACTCACTGATCAGAGCTTCCTGCAGCGTGAGTCTCCAGATGATTGGGCTCGACCTGAGTCCTTCCAGGCCCTTCAGAATAACCAGGAAATGTTGATGCAGCTCCAGCTTCCAGATAGCAGGCACCTCAACACAGTAAGGCTCATCCTGCTTCCATACCCTCCTGGCCACTTCTGGATCAGATTTTAAAAATGCCCTCTTGAAGTCCAGCAGCACTGATGACATAGCTGCTCCCCTGTTCAGCAACCCCACGTAGAGACATAGCAAAATTCTCCATGTGTCGTGTAACATCCCTGGCGTGTACAGCTCCTCTCCTGGCAGACTCCCCGTGCCGTGATACTCATTCAGGACAGGCCTGACATGGGGCACTGATACCTCATCCACAACCTTCCTCTTCAGCACAAATCTCAAAGCAAGCTTCCTTGATGCTGGGGGACGTCTGTCTGTTGGTGCAGCACACTCAAACTGCAACCACTCCTCCAATGCCTTGGAGAAGGCGAGCTTCCAAGCCTCAAACAAAGTAGGCGAGCTCATCTCTTGGACTAGCTGGTCATATGTCAAAGGAGAGTGTGCAGCAAGGCTCCTGTGAGTTATGCCAGTACTGCTGGGGTGCAACACAGCTGGAATCACCAAACTGGCTGCTGGGGGCACCTCCCCTTCATCCCATTTTACACCCTTGACCGGCTTGGCCCTGCACCTGACTGCATGGAAATGTTGTCCTGAAATTTTCTAGGGGAATCATCCCCCAGCCATCTCTTCTCAGAGCTGTAGCTCTGATAGAAATCCCAGGAATGCCCAGAAAATTCTGACCCAAAATCACAGGGCCATCATAGTCCTCTAGGACAAGGAAGGTCACATCCACACCCATGACAGGGGCAGTAACCTCTCCCAACACCCTTAGATGCGTCCTACCACTGAAATCAGACACCCAGGGGCAACTTGGTTCTCCGACCAGCAGTTCCCCTGTATGCTGAGGTCCCATGACAGAAACCTGTGCATTGGTATGTATCTCCATGGCAGCTACCTCAGGTTCATCCAACTGGACAAGCTTGGACACCTTAGGCTCCTTCTTGGCTCTTTGCAAAGCCTGTACAATATCTGATAGACGCACACCCCTAGGCCTGGTGTCGGGCCCTTCCGGAGGTGCAGCCTGTCCGCCTGCTTGCCCAACCACCGTATGTGAAGGTACCCCAGGGGCCGGGCCAGGGTCACCCTGAGGGCTCGATACAGCTGTAGCACCCTGATCAGGAAGTTCCACGTCACCCCCGCCTTGTACACCAACGGGCACCTGGAAGAGGTCTCCTTGATTACCTCCCCGGGGACGGATCTTTGACCAGGACAGACGGTGCACTGCTTGGGAGCCATCAATGGCCACCCAGCACTTATGGCCAGCGGCTTCTACTCGGGTCACCACCCCATCATGCCAGCTGCCACGTTTCCCTGGAAAGCTTGGCTCCTTCCACACAACAACCTGTTGTCCAACGTTAGGTTCTAGGACACTCCAGCCCTTGTCTTTCTGCCTCAGCTTGAGGAACTTGGCCTCTAGCTTCTCCTTCCATGCCTGCTCAGCATCAGCTGGCAGCATCCTGGTGTGCAGCATAAGAGGATTGATGGCAATGTCACCAAAGAACATGGGAGTCCTGAGGTTCAGCCTATCCTCCACAGAACGTAGCCATGCAGATGTCACAATGGCAGATGACGTCCTTGGAATCCTCTCCACCAGCAGCACAGTCTTGATCTCTTGGATGGCTCTCTCCACCACCCCTTGCTGGCCGTGGCTCTCCCTGGGTGTAATCAGCAACTCTGGAAACTCTGGCAGGTTCTCACAGCACTCAAACTGAATGTCACACTGCAGCAACTCCAACCCAGGGTACCTGCTCCTTGTCAACTTCAGAGCAGCAATTAATGTAGGCTTCTCCATGTCAGGCAGGATCTCTAGGGTCTTGTACTTGGTATATCTGTCCACTGCCACCAGCAGCTTCAAACCCCTGATTCTCTGAATATCTACCTGCACATGGCCTGGCTGCAAAATAGGAGACCTGGCATGAGACTGCTTGGGCTTTCTAGCAACTAGCCTGCACTTGCAAGCTTGAGCAACCTGTTGGCAGATGGAGTACAACTCACTTCCTCCCAGCCGTCTAGCAACTTGCAAAGACTGAGCTGCATGGCCAAACATGGTATGCAACCTTGAGGCAATGTCATACAAGAGAGAAAATCTTTTATTGTCATTATTAGCACTCAAGGTATGTACAGATCCCTTATGTACAGGAGGCACCAGGGTCGTGCCTGTCAGACTGTCTCCAGCCCTATCCTCATCCTGACCATCCTGTGCCAGTCCTGCACGGTCAGAATGCTTCTGAGATCCACCTGGGTCCACATCACCAGGTCCTACCTCAGGCTCAGCACCGCCATGGCGGGCACGTTGGCGAGTAACCACTGCAGCTACAGCTGGCATACTCTCTGTGGTAACCAAGCTTGCCCCATCGTGTCCAATAGGCTCTGTCACTAGAGCATGGGGCTGCCCCTCACTGCTAACTAGCAGCTACATTACACACCCCTGGGGGCACCCTCCAGGGTTCAGGGATGTGTGCAGGCTCAAGTCAATGATCAGCAGCCTTGCCCTTGCCCTTATCCTGGGATGGACCAGCCTTCTCCTTGCTGCCACCCTGAGCTGGCTTGCTCTGACCTTCCTGCCGCAGGTACGAGGGACACTCATTCCTGAAGTGACCCTTCCCTTGGCAGAAATAACATTCCACCTGACTGATGTCCCGTGAGGTCCCACTGCTGGGCCCAGCCTTGGGAGGACCACCCACCCTCTTGAAGTCAAACTGGGACTGTGGATGCCCCGACTTCGGGGTGTCCCCCGTCCAGCCATTCTGCCACGCCCCCTCCTGGACCTTCCTCGACCCCTTGAAGAGGTCTCAGGCCCCTCGAGGACGCTGGGCCCCCGTGGCCCGATCCCCTCATGGACTTAACTGCAGGTTCAGCTGCCTCCTCGTCCACTTGACGTGGGCGCTTACCACCTATGATACTTGCCGCTGAAACACTCATACAACTGGTCCGTCATGGCGGCCCAGCCATGCATGGACTTGTCGCATGTGGATGGTCACATTGTCCATCGTGACAGGATCCAGCTGCAGCGACTTGAGAAAGTCGCCCATGGCCATCCGATCTGCAACGAAGAACCCTTTGGCCATGGCGTCCTCCCTCAGCTTGACGAAGTCTTCAAAGGCGTGGACCACTAGCTGCATGCCCCTTGATGGGCTTGTAGTCCAGGTACTCTTGCTTCAGGTGAGAACCATCTATGGTCCTCTTGTCACTCAGGAACACCCTGAGTCGCGTCATAAACGCCGCCCAGGTGTCCCCCGCTGTGTGTCGCTCCCGGACAAACTTGAACAGCCGCCTCGCCGACTGCCTTATGTAGGCACTAGACGCCAGGATGCGAAGCTTGTCACCGGTGTAGATGTCCGTGTACAAGTTCATGTCCTCTAACATCCTCTCAGCGTCCCGGGGCTGCCAATTGTCCTTGATGGACTGAAACTGGCTTAGCACCGCGTACCCTTCAGCCACGGTCGGCCGCCTAGGTGCCGCTTGATCTGCAGCTGCATGGTGCGTTCTGACCGCCCTGAGATCCTTGGCTCTGATCATCTGCCAGCGCAGCCTGGTCTCCCAGCACCTGGCCGTCACCGCGTCCATCGCGTCCATCGCGTCCATCGCGTCCATCCATCCCAGCGCCGCGCCGATCAAAGCCCATACCGCGCCCTCGATCGATCGTTGGTCAATAGCACCCTCACTCATGATGGCCTCTGTTCAGATCTGCTACAGCCAGCCAAGTGGCCAAGCAGCAATTAAAGCAATATAAGCTACTGAACAAGAAAGGAAAATGACAAGTGTTACCACTCAGTCAAGACCACCACGGTCACCCACAGGCGCTTCCTGGTTCTCCTTGTCGCTGTCACTGTCGCTGTCGCTCACAACGATAAGCTCTGGCACCCTGCTACCCGCTGCGCCGTCGTCGGCCCGCTGTCGGCCCGCGATGACAGCGTCGTCACCGTTAGTGTAGTAGACAGGTGACAACCCGTCGTTAACACGTACCCCGCGGGTTGTATCTTGGCACCTCGTGGTCGCCAAGCTCCTCGTCGCGTAGACCAGCGACCCCCACAGCTCCCACCTCAAGGTCACTGTCGTAACCAAGAGGGGCGAACTCTTCCCAACGCGTCACACGAACGCGAAGAGGTTGGGCCAGTTCCTGAAAAGGAACCCTT
Source organism: Mesostigma viride (assembly GCA_009746045.1). Taxonomy (NCBI): domain Eukaryota; kingdom Viridiplantae; phylum Streptophyta; class Mesostigmatophyceae; order Mesostigmatales; family Mesostigmataceae; genus Mesostigma; species Mesostigma viride. The sequence goes on from RPFO01000253.1 coordinate 2,942,862, forward strand.
CCTCGCTCCGGAATCCTGCCGACTCGTGCCGCACGCTGACCTCCGGTGATGGCTTCCGCAGCCGCCTCGACCTCTGCCAGCCGCCTGTAGCGCTCCGCCCCGCGTCGCTCACGTCGAACTGGTCCCGCTGCAACACCCTCGTCGCCGATTACGCCTGCGAACGTACGCTGTACACCCGCACCCGCTGCTGCCTGCACGAACTCGTGTCACACCGCACCAGCTGGCTCCGCAGTTTCTCCTCGCCTGGCCGCCAACTCCGCACGCACCCGGCCGCTCAGCTAAGGCTGTAAACACAGTCTGGATCCCGATCAAACCGTGCAGCTCTTGCTCGATGTCGTCGACGCTCCGGTGCTCCGGAATGACGATGGTTCGGACGTGCTGCAGAATGCGCTCCCAATCCTCGACCTGGTCGTCGACGAATTGCACAAAGTTGCGATTAACAGGTGGACGATCTGCAAGCAATAAAGATAAATCTCGAACCACACTAGGAACTCAGTTCTGATATTGCTGATAAAATCCTATAAAATTCTGATAAAAATAGGTAAATTCCTATAAAATTCTGATAAATTCTGATGAAATTATGATAAAATTCTGATAAAACGTCTGATATTTTCCTATAATTTTATCAGATTTTATCTAGGATGTACATTTTATCAAGTCTAGGTCAACTTGATAAAATGGCACCTAGGTAAAATCTGATAAAATTGCACCTAGGTAAAATCTGATAAAATGGCGCCTAGGTAAAATCTGATAAAATGGTGCCTGTGAAAAATCTGATAAAATGGCGCCTAGGTAAAATCTGATAAAATGGCACAACTGATCGAATACGAACACAAACTGTATTGATACACACACAAGGAACGGTGCACTCAAGCATGGCTGTGGGTGGTGTGCAAAATAGACACCCACAATCATCTCACAAATGCAATATAAAATCTGTTGACCGAGAAGTACAACGGGGCTCAACAGTCCTCGTCATCAAAGTCATCATCCTCATCATCACTGAAACCATCACTAGGGCTGTCCCAGCCACCATTGCTGAAATAACTGGATGACTCTCTAGAAACAATCACAGGATACTGTCGAGTGCTACGGCAATGTGACCAAGGCTCAGAGCCTACAAAATCTGCATCCGCATGTGGCCTATCGCCGTGTTGGACTGACGGATGTGCCCGGCCCGACTGTGTTAGGTATATTGCCTGCATGTAAGACAAAAATACATCATCCAGCAAAGCACGCATCGGTACACACAAAAATTTGTTAGTGAGATGAACGCTACGCGCTGGACGTGCCAACAACTTTGCATGACTTCAGTTCACTTGTATGTAAGGATGCGGGCGAGATCGCAGCAGTTGCGTGGCTATCTATGAGTACCGGCCTAGTTTTAGGACAAAGAAGGTGAGATACATGGCCAAGAGAGAGACAGGGGTGCTCGAGAAAAGAATTGGCCAGTGATGTTCACCTAAATTGTATCTACATGCCTCACAAGTTGTAGGGAACTGCACACCCAGGCATCCTGGAGTTGCAAAGTTTCCCTAACATGCCAAGAGGCCTCACAATCTACTTCATTGCAATCTCTACATGGTTAATACGGCAATAAGAAAGAAACGCCTGATTAGTGCCAAGAAAAAGCAAGGCCAATCAACCAACAATATGCCCCGTTACAGGTAGGATGAAATCTAACGAGGCTGAAGGCTCTACGTCTGCAGTTGACACTAGCAGGAGTCGTTCAGGGTGGGGTGTGGGAGGGAGGGCATGACAAAAAGCTGTGATCTGAGCAAAAAGGATAAATATGCAAAGATGCTACCCCTGCAAGGAAGCGAGATATAATCCAGCAATGCCACGAATGTTAACCAAGGCTACTGGATTGCATAGAAGGTTCTACCGACAGCGAAGGAATTGGTACGAATAAAGCCAACTATTTGTAGCTGAGAGCATCACCAGCGGGCTACAAAAAAATCATGCACGGAAGCTGGAAGAACAAGGCCAATGGTGGCTGACACGCACAGCACGTTGATAATTGGAGGAATGAGCACTACATAAAGAATGACCACTGTTGCTCACCATCAAGAATTCGCCGCGCTGGACAGGCGACCAAGAGCTTGTCGCTGCCACATGCGATGGGGCCGCGTGCAAGTCCAACGGTATCAGGCATCACAAGTACACGCGCAAAATTGACACCACAATGGCAACACAGATGCACATGTGTTCCAGCGTAAGGAACTGCTTGATTCAGGACTGCATACGTTTCTCCCTCCATTGCTACCTCCGTGTACAAGCTCAGCATACATCGACAGTGCACCTACATCCATACTGATACGCCGCGTTTGCTACAGTCTACAGAAATCACCTCATCTCGCGGACCTGCAGCGTCTGCTATCGCACACTGAGTGGTGGCACTCATAGAACTCGGTTGCCCCATTGCTCGAGCTAGCGTGTAAGTGCCCTCACTGCCCGGCCCTAACCCCAGCACTACTGAATGTCAACATGGATTTGCCTGCGCACAAAACCTTCGTACCTTCACGTTTTACCTTCCGTTGCCATCGGCAGGTTTCGGCGCAAAATTTGAATTTGGGGCACGGGTACTGGACCTTGTAGCGAAAGATTGGTGTCCAATTGATTCCATTCCCAACTCCCAAGCTGTGGGCCGCCGTCGACCGCAGTCTGAACGGTACGGCGAGGAGGTACGAGGCCACGCCAGCAGCAAGCGGTCCCAGCCAAGCGATACTAGAGAGTCATGGAATTTTATGATCCATTGGTTACTACTCGTGTAGAAAGGCGTCGTCTCCTATCGGATGACCGGCAAAAATTCACCTGAATGACGACAGGAAGTGGGCAGTATGTGGCGATATCAAGTTGTAGTAGACAAGTTTCTCGCAAACGTGTGTGGTAAGAATTGCATTGTTCAGCGCTGTAGGAACTGATCTTTAGTAGACGGCCTCGCATGGGCATAAACTGACTGACTGATCACTGATGACTGACAGACGGCCGCGAATGTGTGGACAATTATAATAGGCGACGGCGACGACCGTACCGTTCTCTCATCTCTGCACACGCCGGTTGCCCGACAGAGCTCAGCAGAAAATTGCGAGTTTGCGACTTCTCAAATTTTGCGAGCCATGCTCCCTGTGGTTGCGCGGGTGTTACCGTTGAAGTTCAACGACGAAAAGTGAAAGACCTTGACCTTGCACACTGCTCTCAGCTCTGCCATACGCACAGATGGTGGCCGGGAAGGCTGGAACGGAGCTGCGATCGGCTCGCTGCCAAGGCGGGATTATGCGACTTTTCCAGCAATGTCGATATTGTAGGAACGACGTATTGATAGGAATAGGAGCATAGACTCACTGATGACCGTCGAGATTTATGTAGCAATTAGGTCGCCATTTTTTTGTGAAATTAGTAGCTAGCTCAGACAGGGCCAGAAGTAGCCATCGGGGGACAAACACAGGCATGGTCTAGAAATAAGGTTTAATCGATCTGTTCGCTCAGTGGTAGGCACAGCCCAAATCGGACATCCAGAAGCTGCCAACTCTTCACCATTTGAGGTGAGCAAGTAATTCTTGGTCTGAAATACTGACAGCTTTGCATCGACTTTAACATGCCGTACGCACGAAGTGGCATTTTCATGCATCCCCCTAGGGCCTAGGCTGCCATGGGCCGCTCAGTTCTATGCCAAGTTAGCCATGCTTTCATGAAGTGCTGCAGCAGTTTCATATATAGATGGTCCAAGTGTACCATGCGAACCAAATATGGTTCAATGTTCGTGAAGGGCATCAATATGATCATGTATGACACCGTCTGCTCTTGCGTCACTTTCCTTGTTTTAACAAACTTTCCTTATTTAAGCTTACGGCCCTCCTCCATACATTCGTATGTGTGCATCTTTGTTGCCATTTTGATGTCAGTCTTGCGCGTGTACTTGTGATGCCTGTTCCGTTGGACTTTGAAGCGGCCCCGTCTCATGTGGCAGCGACGAGCTCTTGGTCGGCTGTCCAGCGCGGCCAATTCTTGATGGTGAGCAACGGTCATCATCCTGTAGTGTCCATCCCTGAAGTTGTAAACGTGCTGTGCGTGGCAGCCACCATTGGAATATTTTCCTTGTGCTTCCGTGCAATGTTGGTATTTTTCGAGCCCGCTGCTCCTGCTTTCAGCTACAAATATGTGGCATTTGTAACAACTCCTTTGCTGTCGCTAATGTGTTGCGATCCAGTAGCCTTGGTTGACATGCATGGCATTGCTACATTTTCTCTTCCTTCCTTGCATGGGTAGCAGCATTGCAAATTTATCCTTTTCCCTGATAATCACAGCTTTTTGTCATTCCCTCCCAACACACTCACCCTAAACGAGTCCTCCACTCCTTTTGGTGTCAACTAAAGAAGTAGAGCGTTCAGCCTCATTTGACTTTATTCCTACCAGTAAGTACGGGGCATATTTTTTGTTGATTGTCATTACTTTTTCTTGGCACTGATGTGGCATTACTTTTAGAGTGCCGTAGTAACCATATAGAGATCGGAAGAAACTAGATTGCAAGACCTCTTCACAAGTTAGAGAAACTTTGTGATTCCCACTTGTTCAAGTAAATTTGCAACGCTGCGCTCTCACCTAGGGATTCCTTGGGGTTAGCAGTTCCCTACAACTTGTGAGGCACATAGGGACACTTATGGCGAGAATATTAGGCCAAGTTCTTCCTCAGCCTCTCTTCCTCTCTCTTCCTCTCTCTTCCTCTCTCTCTCTCTCTCTCTCTCTCTCTCTCTCTCTCTCTCTCTCTCTCTCTCTCTCTCTCTCTCTCTCTCTCTCTCTCTCTCTCTCTCTCTCTCTTCCTCGGTCCTCACGAAAGCCGGCACTCGTAGATAGCCACGCGACTGCTGCGGTCTCGCCCCGCTTCCTTACAGACAACTAATCTAAGTCATGCAAAGGCATTGGCATGTCAAGCGTCTGGTATTCATCTCACTTACGAATTTTTGTGTGTGTCATTTTGTGCTTTGCCGGATGATGTATTTTTGCCTTGCATGCAGGCAATATATATTGCATTGTATCATCTTCATGGCCAGGCGCGCGTCTTGCACGCCATGGGCCCATGCATGGTGCTTGAGTGGACCTGGCTGGCTTTTATCAGATTTCTGCGCCGTTTTATAATACTCATTTTATCAGAATCTGTATTTTTTATCCAATTCTATCAGATTTTATCAGACTCTGTATTTTTTATCCGATTCTATCAGATTTTATCAGACTAGATATTTTTTAATCTATTTTTTCAGAATTTTATCAGATTTTATCAGAGATTATCTACACTTTGTGTTTTTTTATCAGAATATCAGATTTTCTCTACAAATTTTGTCAGAATTTTATCATCTACCATCAGAATTTTATCTATTTTGTCAGAATTTTCTGATAAAAATATCTACACTCTGATAAATTCTGATGAAATTAGGTAATTTTATCAGAACCGAGTTCCTAGTGCACACGACGCAATTCAGGCGAAATTGAACCACCAGCAGACTGCCGAGGAAACCGGAAATTCTGCTGCCGTTGTTCTTCCTGCACCATTCGACACCTGACGAGCTTCTCGCGTCGTCAACGCTGCACGCAGCAAACAGCAACGACCCTCCTGGCCGTTCCGTCGAGACTGCTTGTAATTTGAGTTAACGTTTTTATAACCGCAATGTATAAGGATATGGTTGCAATGCAGCAATGTGTGAATATGGTTGGAAACGGAGCTTTGTTTAAATTGGATAATGTTACAGCGCTCACCCACTTGAGGCTTGTACACGAGTTTGCCAAGTCAAGGCAACACACGTGAGGCGGGCTCGCAAGAGATGCCCAATTGGCACTGGCCTATTCTTTATATACTTGTGCACTGTGCTTGCTAATCCTGAGCAGCCTAGGAGGCCTGCTCAGTAATAACACTCCCGGTACAGTATTCACTACCTGTACAGCGCCCAGTTCCTATACAGTAGGTCTGCCATACAGGCACAGTGACCACAGAGCACAGTCCACAGTGACTATTGCATCTGCACCTAGAAGTCCAGGACTAAGCCTGCGGTACCAACAGACCACAGGTTAAGGTTCCTATTTCCTGCGTACGACGTATTAATCCAATACCGTCGTAGGTTCAGCACCTAATTCCTGTCAGCCCAGGAATTACTGTCGACCCCATATGTCGTCGGCAAATATTCACTTCCGACTTAGACGAACAGCCGGCTCGCGCTCGCGCGCGACCGGGAAGTCGGAACGCCATAACTTTCTTGATACTTGTCGGAATGAACTCGTTCCGGTGCCGCTGGAATCGCAGAGATATGCCGAATCAGGAGCACGCCAATGCGCTTGGCGTTAACTATATCGGCAGAACTAGGTCTGAGGCGTTTATAGCCGGTGTCTCATGGTTGTAGTAGGGGTACATCTGAGCAGATATTATTATTATTGGTGAGGCGCCATCGCCAAGATGCTAAGCATGCATAGCGCTGAATATCCTGGATACCGTTTGCCTCATGTATAATTTGGGCATCCCATCGCTGATTTCCTTTTTATTCTCGCATTAATTCTTAGACAAAGGCGCCTGGGCCTAGCTAGGCGCATGGCTCGCACAGATCAGGTAGACACATCAGATAGATAGAGTATAGCAGGCACCATTCAAGCCCACACCGTCCAGGCGATATGTCCTCACCATAAGTAAGTTCTTGCGTGACGTGCACATCAATTAATAAATAAAAACACGTGCTCTTGTCGGGGAGCCGCGGAGCACCAGAGACTGTGCTTTTTATCCCTGTATATGCACTGCAGGGAAAGCCTGGGGCAGAGACCCCCAGGTTTTCCCTTCATGCCATAGGCATGCCTCAGCAGCAATCAGATACGATTAAACGATCCGGCAAATTCTGTGGGTGCAATAAGACCCGCATTAGCATATCATGTTACAAGGAGAGCGTGGGCAAGCAAGCGGAGCGAAGCGATGGACGTAGCATGGCTGGCTGTGCGTTAACTGTGCTATAGATATTGCTAAGCTATAAAAGGTATGGCTGGTTGTCTACTACCATTAATAGCGTTGCACAACAACGGCAGGTGTCCAGGTATGAGGGCTGGGCATACATGGCTACTGCATTCATGGCAACAGTGGCTACAATTTGGCGGCACGACCAGCTACCTATGGTTACAAGGGCTAATCTAGCCCGCGGGGGCATCCGCATCTTGTGGTTGATCCGTCAGGTCCCCGCGCCCCTCCAGTAGACCTTGGGTTTCTGGGGATCTTGCTTGCATGGCGAAGGTATTCCGGCCACAGGTAGCCTCCCTGCTGCTGTTGAGCGGGGGTCAGGTCGTCGTCCAGCGTCCAGGTGAAGTCGTGCAACCTCTGAATTGCGACCAATTCTCGTGAGGACCCGGCCGCTTATCCGATCCGTGGAGTGGAGGGTACGTGCATAGGCAGGACTGGTGCATGATGGGGGAGCTGCCTTGTCCCGTGAGTGGGGAAGGCGGTGGCACCCACACAGTTCTACTTCACCTGCCAGGCCCATGAGGGTATAAGAAGCTTGTTCTTGAGGTCGTCAGCAAGAGAGGTCAGTGACGTCTCCCCTGGCTCCTAGCTGGCGGGGAAATGACGCAGCACCACTCGGCACTCGGCTCTCGCGGCGGGAGAGATCGGTGGCCTCCCGTTGTTCCGCCTGGCGGTGGGCTTTCAGCTCCTGGAGTTTCGTGGCGAAGGCGTCGGTGGTCGAGGCGGTCGCTGACCACACACAGGTCGGCATAGAAGAGCAGCAGAAGGTCGCCAGCATCCTGCCAGGCACCTAGCGCATGGCCGCCGGGGCTGGGTTGCGATGGTGGCCGTCTGCGCCACGATCACTGGGACCTGCGTGGCCAGGGCCTCGGTGTGGGTGGTGATGGCCTCAACTGAGCTTCTCAGTTGATGAGCACGCCGCACTTGCCTTCCACCTGGTTGAGGCGGGAGAGCTAGTAGGCCCAGCATGCGCATGTAAGAGGCCTACGCCGCGCGGTCTGCAGCGCCGTGAGCTGAGGTTGAAGCGTGTGGGCGACCTTGGTTCCGCATTGGAGACCTTGGCCTCCACCGTGTTAATTAAGCGCCGTGGTCAGTGATGTCATCTTCTCGGCCAACAGCCAGGTCACGGGCTCCTCCAGCACTCCTCAGATCGATGTCGTCCTTGCAGAAGAGGGAGGAAGTGGCCGATGTGGCTGCCGGCTGCGCCGCCGGGCTGGTTTGCGGAGCTTAGCGATGATTAATGTCGTTTGCGCAGAGCTGCATGGAAGATGCTGCATGGTCGATCAAGATAATCGTGCGGAGTTGCACGTCGGCTAAGTCAGTGTAGAGCTAAGACAGGTTTTCATTGTAATCAATATCCTCCCCCTCCGCGGGCATAAAGAGCTTCCGTTCCTTCACAGGGAGCTTGATGTCAGATCTGGAGGCATTACCTCCACCGGACAGAAATGTAGCCCAATAGTCGAAGAAGGTGAAGCGTTCCGTCTTGGCGGGGAGCCAACGGCTATATCATGGGTGTTTGTGGCAAGGTTTCTTGGGCGGGCAAGGCGCTCGGCGATGGGTTGGCGGGTAATCCAGGCGGCTGAGCAAGGGCTTCAGGGCGATCTCGAGCCGCTAGGGTTGGGCTGGGAGCTGGGAAGCTGTTCCAGCTCCATTTCCATGCCTCGTTTAGCTTTTGGAGTCGTCATATATATTTTAAAAATATAATTACTTACAACAGAGTGAAATCACTCAAACCAAAGCAAACGCCCAGCTATAAACCTATATACAGAGCCATGTCAAAGCTCTATACTACGATAAGACCAATGGAAACGCCTAACGGGAGGAACCTAATAGCCCTGCTGCACCGCAAAATCAGCCCGCGTACGGCGGAGCATGATGTCAGCCATGGCCCGAGTCAGCGCCACCGACAAGCGCTGACGCCAATATGACGTCCAGGTCCGCGCCGACCATGGGGCCCGCTGGCCCTCCAGGTCCAGCCGGTCCTCCCGGAGCCGGCAACACTCCTTGAAGAAGGCGGAGGTCAGGGGCCCCATGGCCCCAAACTCCTCCAGGACAAAGGGCACCACACGATGGTGCCCGACGTCGCCGTAGGCCAGGAGCTTGGCCCGCTCCGCCCGGTCCGCCGTGTAACCTGCCGTGAGGGAGGCCCCAGCCACGTGGCTAAGAGCCAAGGGCCGCGCCACCGAAACGTCAATAAGCAGATGCCGGCCACCCCCCTCAAAGTCCAGCACCACGATGTCAGGCCGGTGGTTGGGGGAATAGAAGGCAGCGCCATCCGCATCCTCGGACCGGATGTTCGCGTGGGGGAAAACCGACCGAATCATGGCGAGCACCACCGTCAGGAGGACAGTGTGCAAATACAAATACCAATTCTGATTCTGTTGGCCCCCCATGCAGGAAAGGTAGTGAGTCCCCGTGGGATCCAGCGGCTGCCCACAGCTACCACAAGGCCGCCCGGCCGGAACAAGAGGCTGCGGGGCAAATAGCTGGTGCCGGAGCGCCACCGAGTAGTGGCTGGGAGCCAAGGCTAATGGGGGGGCACGTCATATATATAATAATATAAGTCGTCATATATATAGCGATCTGCAGGCCATGAGCTGTGACCGGTGCCCGGAAACTCACTGCCAGCGGGTTGTCACGGACGCGCGCTATGTCATCCGGGCGCCCACTATGCACAAGACCGGTGACGTGCGCAAGGAATTTGTCTTCTACGCATTTTCGACAAAGGCTAGTGACCGGGGGGGGACACTAGCACTTGCAGCATAAGAGCGGACGAAAGTGTACGTGCACGCGCGCCGGGCCAGGCACAGCTGGGCGCGCAGCACTGACTTGAGCGGACGGCAGCACAAGTGTGCAGCGTCGAGAGGATCATACGCGTGTTAGTGGACAGCTGGAGCTGAAGCTGGACTGCTGGACTTCAACAGCGCCGAGGCTATTGACAGGCCAGGTGTCTTTGTGGTGTAGAATAGCGGGTCAACGTTATGAGGACTGGACAGAAAATGGAAAAGGACAATTTGCGGTGCGGAGCCAGATCGCTGGAATGAATGCGAAATCGCTGGCAGCCCTAAAAAGGGATTTCTTCTAGAAAGGAACGATTAGACGCAATGTTTGCTGGGCCACTCACACGCAAGGTGTGAGCGTGCAGATTGTCTGAAGGATATTATGCTTCGACCTTGCTGGACGTGACTCAATGTCGGACATTCCCAGGGACAGAAATGCCGGAGCCTCTAGGAGATGAGATCGGCAACAGGGTAGCAATTTAGATTTGTCGGGATGCCTTCCTGCTTTTGTTGGCATGTGTGGTAGAAAGCCAGGACGGCAACTGGAATGCGGTTTCTATTCGCATGGTTCAGGCAGCAAGATAGTTTTGGCATTCCTGGCTGGACTGACAAGTGTGGCGTGTGTCATGCGTGTGGCATGACGAATGGTTTGGTTCATAGTCGAAGAGGACTCTCACGCAGCGTGTAGTCTCTTCGAGTCTCTCGTTAGTGGCCTTCGTGTTTCTCCCTTTCCTTGGGAGCAAGGCCGGTAGCATGTCATGGAGCGCTGCCTAACTGCGGGCTCGTGAGCATGGAGTGCATCGATATTGAGACTATCAACGTGTTGTAATTGTATTAACTTTCTCAATAAACTCCGCATGTGCGGCTTCATCATCAGACTGTGCAAAGTGTGTGTTTTGAAAGCATTATTCTATAGCAGGGGAGGCAATAAGGTGGTTATCAGGCACGAGGGACAGTTCCTTGTCCTCGGCTGAGAGCCCTCCTTTCTTTACTCGAAGAGACTACCCGGTAGTCTGCTTCCTTCTGTTCGAAGCCAAGACGTTGGCTTTAGTGTTTAGCAACCATCAGCAGTACAGGGAACGGCCTGGCTGACAGTTTGTAAAGGAAGTGTCTTGAGACAGATTTTAAGAAAATAGAACTAGCCAGAATTTGCTGGCTCTTGTCTTTTTCTGGCAGGCTAGTCGAGTCGTTATCCTTGACACCTGTTATAAAGCCTTTGGTTGTTGCTTCTTCTCAGCGAAACCTAGGCTTGTTGGTTCTTGTTTTGCCCATCGGTCAGCTGGTGCATGCCACTGACGCGAGCGCAGACTCGAGCCATGGCAGATGCAAATAGAGCAGATGCCGACACGTCCGCTCCGGGGTCGAATGGCGGGATTCCTCCCGCCGTACCCGCAGTGGGTGAGAGTCGCGACCAAGAAGCGCCGCTGAGTATGGTGGCGCTGTTCGCGCAGATGCAAGCGCAGATGCAGCAACAGTCGCAACAGTTGCAGCAGCAATTGGCGCTGCAGATGCGGGAAGTGACCGACAGATTGGTGGCCGTAGAGGGTCGTCATCTGCAGTCCACACCATGGGACGGGCAGGCATCGATGCCGGGCCCCAGTGGTGTTGCCGCGGAGCCGATCGAGGGAGCGGGACCAGCCGCCAACCTCAGGTAATGCGGCGGGAAGGGCTTCGATGGAACCGGGGGTTTTGGCTGGGTCGCTAACCCAACACGACTTGCTTGGTGAGGCGGATGGTCAGCCACGGGGCGAGTATACGCTGGCGCCCAGGCGCCTGCCTTTCGATCAAGCGCGAGACGGATTGCACGAGGAGAACGGGGCAGGGCTGGCGCGCGCGATGGACCCACACAGGGGTGCACCAGGACGCATGCTGCCAGGCGGGGCCTCAATTCCGTTTGGGCGAGGCGGTGGGGCGCTGACCGGCGGGTCGACTGCACGGTGGTCAAGTGTGCCAATCGGGCGCATTCCGCCCATGGAGGACATACACTAGGAAGTCGGAAAAAATTCGTCCTGAGATCTCTTGAGATTCTCCTGAGTTTTTTTTTGACAAATCTTGAGAAATCCTGAGAAATCCTGAGATGTCCTGAGAATATCTTGAGATTGTCCTGAGATTAATCCTGAGTTTTCCTGAGATTGTCCTGAGATTCATCCTGATATTTCGTCTTCACAAAATCTGGTAAGTGCACACCTCGGGTCCTGAGATTCTGGTGAAAAACTCAGGACAATCTCAGGACAAAATCTCAGGACAATCTCAGGACAAAATCTCAGGACAATCTCAGGACAAAAAAACGAGTAGAATCTCAGGACAAAATCTCAGGACAATCTCAGGACAAAAAAACGAGTAGAATCTCAAGAAAATCAAGAACATGCACAGGCGAATTCTCCAGCCATTCTGGGACAAAAAAATGGTGTTATCAGGGACCGTCAGAAATACGACAATGCAAGATGATTACAATAGGGGCATGACTCACAATCAGTGCATTTATTACATTGATAAATATTATTTAAAAAATCTTTTATTCATAGGCAAAAAATAAATCACAACAAAAAGAGGATTGCTTCTTCATCGTTTGGCAGATCTTGTAGATCATTTGGTTCTTCATATACTCTGCCAAACTGTGCTTCGTTGCACATTTACCTGCACGCATAAACCAGGAAGAGGGAAAAACAGCATTAAACAGGACCATGATTAGAAACGCTGGGCTGCAGCATGTGCACATGTACATCTAACCAGACCAAAGGCATAGCAAACAACATCATGCTCGGCATAAAAAAAGATACTTCTGACTGGTACAAAACATTGAAAGGGTGACCCAAGTGAAAGCCTAGCACCGCCATTATTGAGATGTGCAAGACCAAGAAACCACGACATTGCATATGACCGATGCATTGAAAAAGGGAAAACACGTTTATTAACTGTGAAGCTCCAGGGTAACTAGACTAAATTTCTTCAGGGCAAGGGACTAATTGAATTCAGCAAGCAAGCGTACATGCGCGCAAGGACGAGAGTCGCTAAATAAGGAAGCAAGGGCCTAACAAAGGAAGCAAGGGACTGATTAGATTCAGCAAGCAAGCAATTGCAAGCATGCAAGGAAGAGGGGCTAACAAAGGAAGCAAGGGCCTAACAAAGGAATCAGGGGACTGATTCCATTCAGCAAGTGGTCAAGCATGCAGGGAAGGAACGGCCTAACCAAGTAGGCAAGGTCATATCAAAGGAAGCAAGGCATTAATTAAATTCAGCAAGCATGCGAGGAAGAGTGGCTTACAAAGGAAGCATGGGACTAAGAAAGGAAGCAAGGGACTAATTACATTCAGGAAGCACGCATGCAAGGAAGCAAGGGAATAAAGCAAGGAACTAATCAAATTCAGCAAGCGGCTAAACAACCAAGCAAGGGCCTAATCAAGGAAGAAAGCAACCACGCAAAGAAGCAAGCAAGCACGCAAAGACGGAAACAAGCATGCAAGGAAGCAAGGGGTTTATCAAACTCAGCAAGCAAGCATGCAAGGAAGCAAGGAGCAAGTGAGGGACCAAGGGACTAATCAACTTTATGACACTTACCACGCAGAAGGGACAACCTCATGACCGCGGAGAAGATAACATTCCGTCCCTCCTGTTGCGATTGCAAAGGGGAGAAAGAATAGTAGTGATGTAAGGAATGAATTCCAGTGCAAAATTAGGAAAATACCTTCAATAACAAAGCTAGTAAGTAGGCAAGGTAATTAAAAAGTAGGTAGCAAACTGATGACAACATGCACATACTCACGCATGGACCAACCAAGTTAGTATCTAATCTACTATGTGGCTTATGAGGAAGCACCATGAAACATTTGACCTTACTGGCTTCATCAGAACACGTCTAGATGCTTTTCCTTTGCAAAGATAGTCGCAATTGACGCTTGGGGCTTGCATGGGATTCAGGTCTGCATGGACGTGCTTTGACAACAAACGGGCATGTACGCACAAAAATGCCCAAGGACGGTACTTCATGATGGTCATCTTCATGAACTTGACCACGCATGTAAGAGGACAAGAAATCAAGTATTCAGAGTTCATGCTATACTAAGAAACCAGCTTTTGCTCAGAATGCCGCTTTTGCGGTCTATGGGCCTTCCAATGCAACTGCCAAGCAATTCTCATAAGTATCCTTGCTCAGCTACGCAGTTGCTCATTTTCCCGGCTCCATTCCTCTTCGATCACAGCCTGTCCATGACGGCCTTGTAGGTTTTGGATAGCTCCAGAATCTCGCTCTGTTTATTCTCCGTTACTTATGTCACTCACATGTCGTCGCTACTAGAACCGCTTCTAGTGCGGTTCTCGCTGCCACCCCTGCTGCCACACCTGCAGCGCTTGTTATTCGGTGGTTGCATTCATTGGTTACGTATGGAAATCGGTTGCCCCATCGCTCGAGCTAGCGTGTATGTGCCCTCACTGCCCGCTAGCCCCAGCACTGACTTGACTGCGAACAACGGCTAGGGCTACGTCAAACGCGTTTTTTTGAATTTGCGCAAAAAAAAAGATTGCGACTAGGTCACATCCGTAGCCAGCGGCAGGCGGAATGTCTCGAGTGATTCCAGCCAAGCGATCTTCCGTATTGTCATGACATCTTACCTTTCCACTGGTTACTACTTGTCTCAAAGCCTTTTAGAACGGTCGGAGCCGCAAACTGCCGATAAATTTACAGGTACAGTAACTAGTATTCACCAATGAAAGCCACAGGCATTTAAAAAACCGCCGTCCTGCCAGACCCTAGAAAACGCTTGGTCCTGACTTTGCCGGACAACCATTGGAGCAGGTTATAAAGTGCGACAACGATTTCTGATTGTTGGCTGACAGACTGACAGCCGACAATTATTAACGCAAAGTCACTAAAGCAATTAGGCAGTGAGAACATTCTACAAAAGAGCTCTTAGTTCGGGCTTTATATAAGTAGTACCTGCCTGTTAAAAATTGGAACAAGGATACGGTTCCGGCATCCGTTTATTCCGAAGCCGGTACGGGCAAGGCTAGGGAACCGGCGTGGGAATAAACTGAACTGAACATAACTGAAATAAAGGCCGTTATGGTGCCGTGAAATAGCCGCATGACGACAGTGCCGTTCCAAACTTTCAACTTCGCGCCCTACCTCTCTTAACCGTTACCTGGTAGACCGTTGGTCCAACGAGCGAAAAATTTAGAAAGGTTGCGATTAGGCAACGCGACCTTGCACGTAGCCGCACCCATGAACGCCTTCAGCAGCCATGTTAGGCAACACAACCCTGCACCTAGCCGCACCATTCCATAAACGCCTTCATCAGCCATGTTAGGCCGGAATAGACACGGCATTTCCACTTTGGGTCTCGCACTAGTCAAGTCACTTGCTCAGATAGTATATCACTAGCTCTGACCCGCCTTCAAGCGGTTTGGTAGTGCAGCGGCTGTGTGTGGTTCTACCAAACGACTTTCAGAAATATGTGCCTACTCCATGGCCCCATCGCGGCAAGTAGCGGGAGCGCTTGCAGAATGTAAGTGATGCTGCGCCTATACCGAACCCCGTCTTTGCCGCCATGAACCATGACTCCGGACGGAGCTGCGATGACGTAAAGATGGTTGAAGGTCGCGGGTTGCTGTTCTGTAGTTGCCCCAATGCTGTTCTGTAGTGCTCCGATTGATGTGAGCTGATAGCGGCCTCTTCAATACCTTGAGTTTTGCACGTGCTCACGTGGGGCCATGGAGTAGGCACATATTTCTCAAAGTCGTTTGGTAGAACCACACACAGCCGCTGCACTACCAAACCGCTCGCGTGGCAAGAGCCGCACTGCTGGCAAGTCCATGGCAGCGGCTAGTGTCAGCGCATCGAGCCCTGATGACATAGCTAGTGTTTCGTCGTTCAGCAGCAACGGTGAGGCATGCATTCCCTCACAAAGGAGAAGTGAGAGGCAGCGTGCTGTAGTAAATTATGCGGACAACTCTGACAGTGCTGCATACACTGATGAGGAGTGGCATTGATTATATTTCTGGCAATGATGCCTGTAATGTAACTTGTTGTGTGCTTGTCGCACTGCATTATCAAGGAGACAACCAGCGCAGGCCAGAAATCGGGAGAATCCGGACCATGCATTATATTTATTTATTTCCAATGAACATGTGTGTCAACTGCATCATTTCTGCATCCACATATAATGCATAAGTGTCCTGTCTTCATGCACTTGAGAGTTCTCAAGTGTCATGCTCAGTGTCCTGATTTTCCTGATTTTTTGTGCCATGCTAAGTGTCCTGATTTTCCTGATTTTTTGTGCCATGCTAAGTGTCCTGATTTTCCTGATTTTTTTCTGATTCAGCGGGAAAATCTCAAGATCTTGAGATTTTTTGTGTTGTTTCGACATTTTTCTCAGGATCTCAGGATTTTCTCAGGATTCTCAGTGTTTCTCAGTGTCTCGCGAGACGCATCTCAGGCACTTCTCAGGACTCTCAGGAGGAAGTCCTGATATAATATCAGGATTCCTGAGAAAATCTCAGTTTTTCTCAGGATTTCTCAGGACATCTTGAGAAAAAAATCAGGATATCTCAGGAAATCCTGAGAAAATCTCAGGAAATCCTGAGAAAATCTCAGGAAATCTCAGGATTCCTGAGAAAAATCTCAGAACCCGACTTCCTAGTGTAACCACGCCGCTGGCTTTCCGAGTACGGGAGGCAGCACGACCAAGCACGCTGGCGCAGGGACGCGCAGCTCAGCGACCGCCGGACTCACTGGATGCCGATGGGGTGCAGTACCCGCAAAGGGTGCGCCTCATACCGGAAGGCGCGAAGATGCCCACCCTACCACGGGTGGACATGCGCGAGAAGTTCTCCACAACCGGCAATCTGGCCACGCTGGCGCAGGCCTACAACGCGTACAAGTCATGGATTGATCTGCAATACATGACTACGCAAGGCGCTGTAATGCATGAGTTTGTGATGAACAACATGCATTTTTTCTTTCACGGCCTTACGCTGAGGCGAGTGGCTAGGCTGGTGGAGCAGTGGAGAGAGGTCTCGCTGTACACGCGTCACACGGACGTGTGGTTCGGCTTCGACGGGCGTGGCCAGCCCGACTATGACAACATCATGTATGGTGTCGACCCTGCCGAGGAACTGTGGGGCCTCCTTCGCCAGGAATACCCGGTGGAGACCATCAAGGCAGAGCGTGAGTGGCGCAGTTTCAAGATAGCCGAGGGTGAAACCCCGGAGCAATCTTACGAGCGCCTCATGGAGTTCGCCGGCGAAGTGGAGGACTGGTCCGAAAAGCTGGCGTGTCAGAAATGGCTGCAAGCGCTAGGCTCCAAGGAGATGGAGCTGCCCACGCCGCCCAACGGCCAGCCGTGGCGATTGCGGTCACTGTGCATTGAGGTCAGGGCCATGATGCGACGACACGCGCAAGGCCGGATCTCGGTAAGCACGGTGGTGGCCGAGCTGCAGGCCAAGGTCGACGCGCTGACCAAGGCCAAGTCGGGTGAGTCGTCTGCCACAAGACAAGCGCGCCCGCAAGGCGGCCACGGTGCTAGCAGGAACCAAGGGGGGTCTCGCAACGCCTCATCGCATGATGCAACCCAGGGTAACGCCGCTGGCGGCAACAAAGACGCTGCCGCCCCGACGCGAGCTGGGGGGGCACGTCCTCACAGACGGGTACTAGGACGGATGCGCGCAAATCGGGCTGCTTCCTTTGCGACAAGGATGGGCACCTTAGTCGCGAGTGTCCAAGCCGCTGCACGAAGCCGCATGGGGCAGACACGAAGTGGCACCTGATGAACAAGTGTCCAGCCGCGGGCATCAAGACGGTCCACTTCGCCGAGATGGCGGGCAAGACCGACTCGATGGAAGCCCAGGTGGCTGCCATCAAGCATGGTGAGGAGGCGACGGCGCCCCCCAACCAATTCGAGACGGTGTACCGGGAGGACCCATTCTGGGCGCCCATGCCGGGTGACGTCGAGATCAACGCTGCGGAGGCTACCAAAGGCAAGCAGGCACGCAGCCCGCTTTCTTTTCAGCAGGCACCCATGTTGCCTGCCGGGCAGTTGCCCGCGTCCTTTTCCATGCCGCTGGCTGGGGTGCAATCTGCTTTTGAGCATGCGAACCCTGCTGGGCTGGAGCAGCGTAGGCGATTGGCGCCTGTGTACCCAATGCCGTTCATTGTGGACGTACCCATGTTTTCAGCACGGCAGGTGGTCGACACCTTCGGGCAGAAGGGGGTTGAGTGGCTGGGGTCGGTTGTGTCCGAGATCCAGTTGTTCGCAGATGGGCATGATGTGCGCACCTTGCGCAATTCTGAGTCCGTCACCTACGGGCGCCAGCCGGTAGAAGCCGCAGTGCCCGTGGTGCAAGCGGGAGTGGTCAGCACAAGTAGCCAGCAGCGCACTAGTGCAGTCCCCCAGGTTCCCACGGTGGTTCCATACCCCAATGGTGAGCCGTCCATGGCGTTCCAAGCAGTTGGAGCCTGTGGAGATGTATGGAGCGACATGGTGACATGTCCGTTGGTTGGCGCAGTCAAGCTTGATAGCGGTGCTCAGCCGCTAGTCATCAGCACGGACTTGGCCACCATGCTGAACCTGACCTACGAGAACGGTGGCTTAGTGGAAAGCCCCGTGTCTGTGTCAGGTTGGCAGGGTCCGGCTAGTAAGCCGTACGCTATGACGGCGGTTAAAGTCAACGTGATTTTCAATCCGTTGCGCGCCTCTAGCATGACCACCGTGTCCGCGTATGCGCTGGTGGTCAACAAGTGTGGATATTCCGCACTACTCGGGGTGGATGTCCTTGCTCGCGCCATGGTTCAGGTGGACTATAGGGCGGAGGAGGCATCTTACATCCCTGATTGGGATGGGGCTGGCCTGAAGCGGGCCAGCGTGCCGGTCTCATGCTTCAGTTCTTCAGCCGGGGCTGCACGCCTCAACCCTTCCGCGGCTGCGGGCGTGGTGGAGGTCAGCATGGTGGAGGTACGGGCGGCGGGCTCATCGGCGTGGGACAAGCATCGGACGGTGCTGCCCCAGCCAACGGCGAGCATTGCCAAGATGCGCACGCAGTGGTCGCTGGATGCTGTGACGTCCACGCGGCAGCTGGCTATGCGCAAGCGGGTAACTGAAGCCGTCATCACCATTCCTCAGATGGCCAGCCATGGCCTCACTTTGCTGCAACCGGGTGTCTCGGAGGCCCAAGGTAATTTTTCTGCTGCAATCTTACCGCAGGCCCCTGATTTTGCCAAGGGTGCGGTAGTGTTGGAACTGTTTGCGGGGATCGGAGGGGGCATTGCAGGCTTTTTGGCCGCAGGCGGCGTGTGCCGTAAACTCATCGCGGTAGAGCCATCGCACAAGGCGCGTCAGGTGTACTTCAGTCACTGTGGCGTGTTGTCGCGAGAGTATCCCGCGCAGTTTCCGCCATCAGCATGGCGTGACCCGTTTGGGGAATGTCCTCAAGATATCCGAGCCATCGGTGAGGTGCAGGTGCAGCAGTTGTTGCGCAGGCATCATGCCATCGACTTGGTAATTGCGGGTTGGGAGTGCCAGGGCCTGAGCCAGGCAGGGCAAGGGCGGGGGCTAGCCGATCCGCGTAGCGCGCTGTTCTGGGAACTGTTGCGTGTGGTGGGACTGTTGCAGTCGCGTCAGCCCCATCCGCCTGCGTATCTGTTTGAGAACGTTGTGGCGGGTGACAGCCCACATCAGGCGGTGCGGGAGGACTGGGCTACAATCGTGGCACTCCTGGGGGAGCCCATCGTGTGTGACAACGCAGGGCTGGGTGGGCTCACGCATCGTTTGCGTGCCTATTGGACCAACGTGGCGTGTGCGACCGATGTGCAGGCGGTCTTGGGGGCCGTAGCAAGGCAGCATCCGAGTGTGTCTGCGGAGGTAGCATTGCCTTCCCACCTAGTCACGCAGAAGGTGGATAGCGAGGATCGCCCACCGTATGCACGCGTCAACCGGGTCGGGAGCCCCATGTGTGCACTGCCGACCCTGGTCAGTTACCAAGGGTCGACAGCATACCGTGATCGGGGTAAGGGTCTCGTTTGGGACACTACCACCGGTCTGTTGGTGCAGCCACCCGCAGAATTTCGTGAGGCCAGCATGGGTTTTCATGTCGGGGCCTCGGCGCTGCCGGGCGTGCTCGAGAGTGAGCGCTGGTCTTTGATAGGCCAGGCTATGTCGGTGTTGCAGGTCGGGTATGTGCTGCTTGCATCGGTTGCCGTGCGCCAGTCTGGGGGGGCGTCCCCAGCCAATCCGCCTCAGCAGGTTGAGGCGCGCGCAGCCAAACTGAAGCGCCCTGCAGCGACGGGGACTTCATCAGCATGGGGGTGGCGTCTGCGACAGGTGTGGACTATCATTCTCATGACCGCCCTGCTGACCAGCACCGTGCTGGCCGGCGAGCCCACGCTGCATCGGGTAATACACCGTGCGGCACGCGAGGCTCCGGCGGTGGGTGTCACACCAGGCGTGGCAGCCTTTTCCTTGTTCCACGACGATGCGGCTAGGGCGCCGCATCTTGAGGCACATGCGGTAGCTGTGGGTGATCCCGCGGATACGCACCCCTGGGCTATTGGCGAACACCTTTCTGATGCGCAGCGCTCAGCCATGCTAAAGTGGCTAGGCACTGCAAGGGGGGCCTTCGCTTTCACAAGTGATGAACTGGGGTGTTTCAATGGTGGGACCATGCGTGTTCCATTGGACACTGACACCCTTTGTTCCGACGCCAGCATCGCCTGAGTCAGGCCGAGTTGGATTTTGTAGCCGAGCAATGCAAGGAGTTAGAGGATGCCGGTATCATCAGGCAATCTTCCTCCAGCTATGCCGCTGCCGTTGTCGTTGCGCCCAAGAAGGACGCTATCACCGGGGCATGGACGGGTATGCGCATGGCCACCGATCTGCGGTTGCTGAATGCACACACACCCGTGGACCGTTACCCCATGCCACGTGTGGATGATGTCCTGGATAAGATATCTCCTCATGTGAAGTTTGTGTCCTCGCTGGACCTGCGTAGCGGCTTTCATCAGATCGCAGTTGCGCCGGAGGATCAGCGGAAGCTTGCATTCTGGGGGGGCGGCAATTTGTATGAGTGGGTGCGCATGCCCTTTGGGCACCGCAACGCTAGTGCTGTTTTCCAACGAGCTATGGACAAAGTGCTTGCAGGTCTTCCTTTCGCCGCTTGTTACATTGATGATGTAATCGTCTTTAGCGCGACATTTGAGGAGCACCTGGCGCACTTGGAGCAGGTTCGCTTGGCTCTCGAGGAGCATAATATGCGGCTGCACCCTGAGAAGTGCAAGTTCGCCCAGCGGACCCTCTCATTCCTTGGTCATCAGATTGTGCCGGGTGGCCGGACGCCTGATGCCGCCAAGGTCGAATCCATTGTGCAGGCCGCCGTACCCACGGATGTCTCAGGGGTGCGGGCGTATTTGGGTTTGGCTGGCTATTACCGAGGTTACATTGAGAACTTCAGCAGCAAGGTGAAGCCCTTGACCGAGTTACTCAAGAAGGGGTGCGTGTGGGCGTGGGGTCCCGCACAGCAACGCGCCATCGAGACAATCAAGCAGGAGCTCACGTCGGCCCCGATTCTGCGCGCCCCTGACTATGCTTTGCCGTTTGTGTTATATACCGACTGGTCCAAGGTAGGACTGGGTGCGGTCTTGGCGCAAAAGGATGGTGATGGGCGCGAGCACGTTATTGCTTATGCTAGTCGCAGCAACAACCCAGCGGAGAGCCGGTATTCTTCCTATGAGGGGGAGGCACTGGCTGTGGTGTGGGCCATCAAGCACTTTCGCCCGTATTTAGTTGGGCGCGTGTTTACTCTGGTGACAGACCACCAGCCGCTTCAGTGGCTAATGACCAACACCAACCTGACGGGTAAGCTCGCCCGATGGGCCATGATTATCCAGGAGTACCACATGACCATTGTGCATCGGGCCGGCAAGGACCATGTCAACGCCGATGTGCTATCCCGATACGCCATGCCTACCACTGTTGACCACACTGGAGCCCGGGCCATGGGTGCCGAGGGCTCGTCGGGTTCTGTGGTCTTTGTGAACGCTGCTGGGTATGCGGCCGACGATGAGGAGGAGGCGTGGTGGCGCAGTGTCGAGTACTCTGTGGCGGACTTCGGCATCAGCGACGACCCGGTGCGGCCGTCGCCATTCACGCCATCCAAAGCTGTGTGCGCTATGGAAGAGGGTAGGTCTCTGTCCTTTGACATTGATCCTTCTCTGCAGCAGCTGATCGCTGTGCAGGCTCTCTTAGCGCGTAGCTCTCTTGCTGATTGCTACACCGCTGATATCTGGCTAGATGGTCGAGTTTTGGAGCAAGTGCAGGGTGCTGTCTTGACTCCTACTCCAGTCGATTGGACTCCTGCTCAGAAGGCGACGGAGTTGAACAGGGTGCAGCACAGGGCTGCAACCTATGGTTGGGAAGATGGGGTTTTGTACAAGCTGTTGGGCAAGCGTAGGGTGGTCGTCCCACCGCCTGACAAGCGCGTTGCTATAGTGCAGGCGTACCACGAGCGGTATGGTCACTTGGGTGGCAATCGCACGCTCAGCCTCGTACGGACCAGCTATTGGTGGAATAACATGCGACACACAGTGGCCCAGGTAGTGGCCAGCTGTGTCCCGTGTGCTCGAACCAAGGCTAACTTTAGCGCAGATCATGGTGCCAAGGAGCTGATGTCGCTTCCCATCAAGGGCTTGTTTTATCGCTGGCACGTCGATCTGTGCGGGCCGTTTCAGGAGAGCCCTGACGGCAACCTCTATGTCATGGTATGCGTGGAGAGCTTTAGCAAATGGGTTGAGTTGATCCCCATTGCTGACAAGCATGCCGCTACCACAGCGAAGCATTTTGCAGACATCATCACCAGGTTTGGGGCTCCCGCGGAGGTAGTCACGGACCAGGGTGGTGAGTTCAGGGGTGAGTTCCAGGAGTTGCTGGATGGATGTCTTATTGATCACCGTCGCACTTCTCGGGAGCATCCTCAGGCCAATGGTTTGGCTGAGAGATTGGTGCAGACCGTCAAGCAGGCGCTGCGCAAGTGGAGCCTGCAGGTGCCGGAGTCGGCCAGGTGGGATCGCGAGTTGGCATGGATTGCCATGGGTTATCGCATGTCTCCCCAGGAGTCTCTCGCTACCTTCTCCCCGTATTTCCTTCTGTTCGGGCGTAATCCTCTTTTGCCTACGGAGGCACAGGTTGCGCACCCCGAACCCATGGCCTTCGACAACGCTCAGCAATTTTTGGTTGAGGTGCTGGCCAGGGCAGAGACTTTTAAGAAGGTCATGCCCATCGCGATGAACAACTTGTTCATTGCTCAGCACAGGGACTCCCTGCGTTACGCTCAGCGCCGGGGGGGCGCATACATGGCTCGCCAGCTGCGGTTTAGGCCAGGGCAGTATGTTTTCCTGCGCACTCAGCTGAAGCACACTTTGGATGTGGAGGCGGGGCCCACCATTTTGCGCATTGTGGCTATCAAACCATCGGGAGTGGCAATTTTGGAGGGCGCCGACGGGAGCCGTACGACAGACAACCTCAGCAATCTCAGTCCCTGCTCACTGCCCAATTTGGTCCACGACCTCCAACCGCACACATCTCGCCGAGTCAAGGACGCCCAGTGTCAGGTTTGTCACCGGGTCGATCAGGCGGAGTCCATGTTATTGTGTGATCAGTGTAACTGTGGTTGGCACATGCAGTGCTTGCAGCCCGTGGTCACCAGCATTCCGGAGGGGGATTGGTTTTGTCCAGTGTGCACCGCTGCGCAGTTTACCTCCCGCAGCTTGACTGCGGTCACCGCTGCCCTTGTCTTGGTACGATCGCTGTCTTCGTGATGGGGCCGGTCGCCAGCGAGGGGGGGAATCATGGGACAGGTCCTCGCCCACCCCACAGGGCATGCAGTTAAGGCAGGCACATCAGCTCAGCTCATTTGGGTTTTACCAAATTAAGCTGAGTGGCCAGCCGCCATGGTGGCGCCGGAGATTGTGGCACGCAGACGCGACAGCTGTCACGGACGCGCGCTATGTCATCCGGGCGCCCACTATGCACAAGACCGGTGACGTGCGCAAGGAATTTGTCTTCTACGCATTTTCGACAAAGGCTAGTGACCGGGGGGGACACTAGCACTTGCAGCATAAGAGCGGACGAAAGTGTACGTGCACGCGCGCCGGGCCAGGCACAGCTGGGCGCGCAGCACTGACTTGAGCGGACGGCAGCACAAGTGTGCAGCGTCGAGAGGATCATACGCGTGTTAGTGGACAGCTGGAGCTGAAGCTGGACTGCTGGACTTCAACAGCGCCGAGGCTATTGACAGGCCAGGTGTCTTTGTGGTGTAGAATAGCGGGTCAACGTTATGAGGACTGGACAGAAAATGGAAAAGGACAATTTGCGGTGCGGAGCCAGATCGCTGGAATGAATGCGAAATCGCTGGCAGCCCTAAAAAGGGATTTCTTCTAGAAAGGAACGATTAGACGCAATGTTTGCTGGGCCACTCACACGCAAGGTGTGAGCGTGCAGATTGTCTGAAGGATATTATGCTTCGACCTTGCTGGACGTGACTCAATGTCGGACATTCCCAGGGACAGAAATGCCGGAGCCTCTAGGAGATGAGATCGGCAACAGGGTAGCAATTTAGATTTGTCGGGATGCCTTCCTGCTTTTGTTGGCATGTGTGGTAGAAAGCCAGGACGGCAACTGGAATGCGGTTTCTATTCGCATGGTTCAGGCAGCAAGATAGTTTTGGCATTCCTGGCTGGACTGACAAGTGTGGCGTGTGTCATGCGTGTGGCATGACGAATGGTTTGGTTCATAGTCGAAGAGGACTCTCACGCAGCGTGTAGTCTCTTCGAGTCTCTCGTTAGTGGCCTTCGTGTTTCTCCCTTTCCTTGGGAGCAAGGCCGGTAGCATGTCATGGAGCGCTGCCTAACTGCGGGCTCGTGAGCATGGAGTGCATCGATATTGAGACTATCAACGTGTTGTAATTGTATTAACTTTCTCAATAAACTCCGCATGTGCGGCTTCATCATCAGACTGTGCAAAGTGTGTGTTTTGAAAGCATTATTCTATAGCAGGGGAGGCAATAAGGTGGTTATCAGGCACGAGGGACAGTTCCTTGTCCTCGGCTGAGAGCCCTCCTTTCTTTAATCATGGGACAGGTCCTCGCCCACCCCACAGGGCATGCAGTTAAGGCAGGCACATCAGCTCAGCTCATTTGGGTTTTACCAAATTAAGCTGAGTGGCCAGCCGCCATGGTGGCGCCGGAGATTGTGGCACGCAGACGCGACAGGGTGTACTCCATTCACGGGCGCGCTCAGCACGCGCGCGCCTGTGTTGCTCAACGGCCCCTCAACCGGCCAGCAGTCCCGGCCCCCTCCCCCCCTCCCGCCTCGGCTCCCACCGGCTCCCAGCCCCCGCCGCCCGACTACTCGGCCAGTTGGCGTTGGCTTGACACGGTTCCCTGGGATGCATGCGCCATCAACCCGACGTCTACCCTGACCGACCTCCCCCACCGCGCGCGTAGCCTTTTCGCGCAATGTGCAATCGCTTCTCTCCGGCGCATGCACGCCGCTCCGGACGACCCGCTTGGCTTTAAACTGCACATGGTGACCCCCCGCCTGCTCCTCACCCCTCTCGGGCGTGGTGTGCGCGGCCTCCAGGGTGCGGTTATTGCCCGTTGCCGACGCTTTCTGCAGGGGGACTGGGAGGGGCTGTTTGACGTGCCGCCCCCGCGCACGGCCCGGCTGTCGGGGGAGGTCAACTTCGAGCGGGTGGCCGCCGACGTCATCCGCCTCGTCCGCGAGGGGCAGCTCAGCCGGGCCATGACCCGCTTGGAAATGGCCAAGCTGGCCCCCGCCAATGCGGCTACCCTGGCGGCCTTGGAGGCTCTTCACCCTGCGGAGCCCGGATTCCAGCTGCCCGTGCCGGACCCCCTGCCGGCCCCCCTCCGGCTGGACCGCGACTGCTTCCTGGAGGTGATGCGTGCGGTCCCGCGGGCTTCCTCTACCGGGCCGTCGGGCTGGCGCTACGAGCACTTGGAGGTCCTGGTGGGGCATGGGGGCGAGGACATTCTCTTTGACACCCTCATTGACCTGGCGGCTGGTCGCGTTCCTCCCGCTGCGCGCGAGTGGTTAGCGGGCGCTCGCCTCCTCGCTCTGCTCAAGGGTGTCTTGCCCCCCCCGAGGGCAAGGTGCGCCCGATCGCCTGCGGTGAGGTGCTCCGCAAGCTCGTGGGCAAAGTGATCTGCCGCCAAAAGGCGCCCGAGCTCCGTGCCTTTTTCTGCCCGCCCCTCGCAGCGGGTGAGACCTCGGTGGCGGCCCAGCTGGGGGTGACGACTCCAGGCGGGGCGGATATCCTCATCCATTCGGTGCAGGCCTACCTCGAGGCCCACCCCACCCACGCTGTCGTCAAGGTCGACTGCCACAACGCGTTCAACAGTCTGTCCCGCGCCAGCATGTTTGCGGCCGTCATGGAGTCCTTCGAGGACTTGTACGCTTGGACAGCCGTGTGCTACGGCCAGCCCGGCCAACTGGTTCACATCATGGAGGACGGCACTCGCGGCGGCCTGCTGTCGCGGACGGGCACCCAGCAAGGGGACCCCCTGGGACCCCTGTACTTTGCCGCCCCCCTCCAGGGTTGCCTCCAAGCGGTCCATGCTGCCCACCCGGCGGTCGCTATTCAGGCCTACTTGGATGATATCTACCTTCTGGGCCCTGTGCCGGACACCACCGCGGCTCTGCTGGCACTGCAGACCGCGGTGGCCGACATCAACCTCCAGTTGACCCTGGCCAAGTGCGCGGTGTACTCGCCCCAAGGTGATTGCTCCGGCTTTCCGCCCCAGCTCTTGGGCCGGGACGAGCGCCTCCATGGGTTGGATGTCCTCGGCGTTCCGGTTGGCGACCCCGCGTTTGTCATCGATGCTCTGCGGGCCGCCCTCGAGGCACGCACTGAGGTACTGCCCTTGATTGCGCGCCTTCATGATTCGCAGACCAAGGGTCTGCTTCTGTGGTTTTGCGCTTACCCTCGCGTCGTTCACTGGCTCTGGGGCGCTCTTCCCGGGCTCAGGTCCGGCTGGCCGCCGAGGGCCACGACGAACGCATCCAGTCGGCCTTGGCGCAGCTGGTCCCGGGCCCCGACCTCCCGCCACATGCTATTCGCATTGCCTCCCTGCCTGCACGGATGGGTGGCTGTGGTCTGACTCGTGCCGCCCGGCTGGCCCCAGCAGCATTTTTGGGCTCCGTCGCTCAGTCGTGGGCGGAAAGCTGCCGGCTCCTGCCCCTTTTGGCAACGGCAGCGCCTGACCTCCTGGACCCCAGCAACCCCTTGCCCTTCGTCACTGCCATCCAGGAGGCCTATGCTGAGATCCAGCAGGCCTGTTCTCCCGTCCGTGCCGCTCAGGCGGTACAGCGCCACCTCCCTCGCGGCACTCCCTCGGTCGCCTCCGTTCAATCTCCCGCCGCATTCCCTGCTCGCGTCATCGATAAACACCAGAAAACCTACGCGGGTATTCTTCTGCACACGGCTGATTGGATTGCTCTTTTCGCGGACCTCAACGCCCAGGGACGTGCGTGGCTGTTCTCGCTTTCCTTGCGGAGTGTGGGCTCGGCGTACCTTCATGCTCTTCCCATGGCCCCCCCATTCGCCTTGGCTCCCAGCCACTATACTCGGTGGCGCTCCGGCACCAGCTATTTGCCCCGCAGCCTCTTGTTCCGGCCGGGCGGCCTTGTGGTAGCTGTGGGCAGCCGCTGGATCCCACGGGGACTCACTACCTTTCCTGCATGGGGGGCCAACAGAATCAGAATTGGTATTTGTATTTGCACACTGTCCTCCTGACGGTGGTGCTCGCCATGATTCGGTCGGTTTTCCCCCACGCGAACATCCGGTCCGAGGATGCGGATGGCGCTGCCTTCTATTCCCCCAACCACCGGCCTGACATCGTGGTGCTGGACTTTGAGGGGGTGGCCGGCATCTGCTTATCGACGTTTCGGTGGCGCGGCCCTTGGCTCTTAGCCACGTGGCTGGGGCCTCCCTCACGGCAGGTTACACGGCGGACCGGGCGGAGCGGGCCAAGCTCCTGGCCTACGGCGACGTCGGGCACCATCGTGTGGTGCCCTTTGTCCTGGAGGAGTTTGGGGCTATGGGGCCCCTGACCTCCGCCTTCTTCAAGGAGTGTTGCCGGCTCCGGGAGGACCGGCTGGACCTGGAGGGCCAGCGGGCCTCATGGTCGGCGCGGACCTGGACGTCATATTGGCGTCAGCGCTTGTCGGTGGCGCTGACTCGGGCCATGGCTGACATCATGCTCCGCCGTACGCGGGCTGATTTTGCGGTGCAGCAGGGTTATTAGGTTCCTCCCGTTAGGCGTTTCCATTGGTCTTATCGTAGTATAGAGATTTGACATGGCTCTGTATAGAGGTTTATAGCTGGGCGTTTGCTTTGGTTTGAGTGATTTCACTCTGCTGTAAGTAATTATATTATTAAATATATATATTAAAAATATAATTACTTACAGCAGAGTGAAATCACTCAAACCAAAGCAAACGCCCAGCTATAAACCTATATACAGAGACATGTCAAAGCTCTATACTACGATAAGACCAATGGAAACGCCTAACGGGAGGAACCTAATAGCCCTGCTGCACCGCAAAATCAGCCCGCGTACGGCGGAGCATGATGTCAGCCATGGCCCGCGTCAGCGCCACCGACAAGCGCTGACGCCAATATGACGTCCAGGTCCGCGCCGACCATGGGGCCCGCTGGCCCTCCAGGTCCAGCCGGTCCTCGATCCCGGAGCCGGCAACACTCCTTGAAGAAGGCGGAGGTCAGGGGCCCCATGGCCCCAAACTCCTCCAGGACAAAGGGCACCACACGATGGTGCCCGACGTCGCCGTAGGCCAGGAGCTTGGCCCGCTCCGCCCGGTCCGCCGTGTAACCTGCCGTGAGGGAGGCCCCAGCCACGTGGCTAAGAGCCAAGGGCCGCGCCACCGAAACGTCAATAAGCAGATGCCGGCCACCCCCCTCAAAGTCCAGCACCACGATGTCAGGCCGGTGGTTGGGGGAATAGAAGGCAGCGCCATCCGCATCCTCGGACCGGATGTTCGCGTGGGGGAAAACCGACCGAATCATGGCGAGCACCACCGTCAGGAGGACAGTGTGCAAATACAAATACCAATTCTGATTCTGTTGGCCCCCCATGCAGGAAAGGTAGTGAGTCCCCGTGGGATCCAGCGGCTGCCCACAGCTACCACAAGGCCGCCCGGCCGGAACAAGAGGCTGCGGGGCAAATAGCTGGTGCCAGAGCGCCACCGAGTAGTGGCTGGGAGCCAAGGCGAATGGGGGGGCCATGGGAAGAGCACGAAGGTACGCCGAGCCCACACTCCGCAAGGAAAGCGAGAACAGCCACGCACGTCCCTGGGCGTTGAGGTCCGCGAAAAGAGCAATCCAATCAGCCGTGTGCAGAATACCCGCGTAGGTTTTCTGGTGTTTATCGATGACGCGAGCAGGGAATGCGGCGGGAGATTGAACGGAGGCGACCGAGGGAGTGCCGCGAGGGAGGTGGCGCTGGACCGCCTGAGCGGCACGGACGGGAGAACAGGCCTGCTGGATCTCAGCATAGGCCTCCTGGATGGCGGTGACGAAGGGCAAAGGGCTGCTGGGGTCCAGGAGGTCAGGCGCTGCCGTTGCCAAAAGGGGCAGGAGCCGGCAGCGACTTTCCGCCCACGACTGAGCGACGGAGCCCAAAAAGGCTGCTGGGGCCAGCCGGGCGGCACGAGTCAGACCGCAGCCACCCATCCGTGCAGGCAGGGAGGCAATGCGAATAGCATGTGGCGGGAGGTCGGGGCCCGGGACCAGCTGCGCCAAGGCCGACTGGATGCGTTCGTCGTGGCCCTCGGCGGCCAGCCGGACCTGAGCCGGAAGAGCGCCCCGGAGCCAGTGAACGAATATATATATATAGCTTGAATCTGGTCACGTGCGTAACTTTTGCTTCACTGTATTTCAGCTGCACAACCGATGATACTGGCGGCTGCGTAAGTAAGTGCATCGAATGCATACAAGTGATCTGACTGATCGAATTTGGGGCTCAGACGCAAAAGTTTTGAGTGCCGCCGTCAGCGAGGCGCGCCGTCATCAGCCATTGTACTGCATCGGCGAGTCTTAGTAGCCATCGCTTAGCCATGTATCAATAAAAGCAGGTCGAGTAGGTGACGATCGAAGGATCTGAATCAAACCGATTGGAACAAAGCCGATGCACAATGATGGGCAGCGCGCAGTTTCACATAGCAGCGTATGCCGACCAGGGGTAGGGTTCTGTCGTGAGGGTATAGGAACGCAGCGCATCTAGCACGCACGCAAGGCACGAAAAGTGTGCACATGGAAGGAAAAAAGACGCTGCTGTCACAATCGCCTCCACTGTAATCTCAAACCACAACAAGGAATCCCTACCATAATAACTATAACACAGATCAGCTCAGTCGTAAAATGCATGCGTAGGAAAGAGGCTTGCTATATCTACATGAGGGCTTCCGCTGTGAGCGGGTCTAATGCCTTGTGAGGGGTGCGCGCATGTCCTGGAATGCAGGCAGCACCTACTCTACAAGCTCGCCGGCGACCCGACCATTACCTTGCGAAAAAGCTAAACTGTCTCCGTTGCTCTGATGTCGCGTCCGTGATCTATCACGTCCGCAATTCAGATTTTAGCGTAATTCTGACGTCCGCAGCCTTGTGCGGGTTGCTATACCGCGGCCCGGTACTGACGCCGCGGATCTCAGTTGTACTCACGCGCCAAGTCCGCTGAATTTGCTGACGGAACTTTTGGGCGGACCTGAATTTCACTGACATTCGTCACAAGGGCAGTTTGCCGAATGCTGGTACACAGCAAGCCGGGGAGGCACTGAGCAGATGTGCAATTTCAGGATTTTAACGTGGGACACCAGACACAATTAATGCAAGGAAGCCCCAGGCGGTGCCTGGCATAGCCGATAGATTTGCCCTTGTATATTTGTGTTCGCTTGACAGATAAAGCTTGAAGTTTAGCTTGTCGGAAATTAGACAATGTTATGATTGGCTGATGTCTAAAGTGGCGCTAGTGGCGCCAGCCGCCAGGCTTGAGCTTTGAGCAGTATAGAAGGATGAGCAACGAACCATGGTGGTCGTTGTTCGTCCATTTCTCTCCCTCACAACTGGTTTGTTGTCTTCATGGGGTGAAATAGTTCGAGCAGCCCGGAGCAGCCCCCGTGAGTGGTTGCATGCAGTCAGTTGCCATGAGGATGGACTGACGGATATGACAATGTATTGGTTTTGTTAAGAATGTGTGTAAGACTGAGAACGAGACAAGGGACAGGGCCTTCGGGCACCCTGGTCGTCGTTGGCAAGAATGCCAGTAGGAACTAGGTCGGGAACACATGCACTGCCGCCACAAGGGGCCTGCAGTGGCGTAACCCAAGGGGCCTCACAGCTGCTCTTATAACTACAACATTACAACTCGACAGTCTTTGTAATTCGTCATGTATCTCATTGGAATTGAAAGCTAGGTCTTTTGGTTGCTTTGATGATAAAGCATTATCTCAAGAATCGGCTGATTGGGCCGGATTGCCTGTCATGAAGGTGGCGGTGCCGTAAAGGACCGCACCTTTCATTCTCATTTTAGGTGGCATATCTCACACATGATTACTGCTGATAGTGGATGCATTCCAAGTAGCGGTAATCACCAGTCCAGGATGATATGGCACGTCGCAAACGCGACACTGATGAGTCACGGAAAGTCAACAATCCCGGGATTAAGTCAAAACAAAAACCAAACGGGTTGTCGTGCAGAGGATTGTTGTCGTGGCTCGCTACTCGATCTCAACCCTAAACCTAATAAACCTCCAGAACCATTGTTATGTACGCCGTGTTTCTTCCCATGCAGCTGCCGCCTCGACCTCTACATACCTAACCACTGTGTTCCACGTTTAATAACTGCATGCATGTACCTAAACTAGTCAAGCCAGATGAGGAGCTACCTTGAGATGCAAAAGATCTACGAGACCGGACTCAGATGTCAATGCATTGACGTACGTAATATCAAGGAGACAACCAGCGCAGGCCAGAAATCGGGAGAATCGGGACCATGGTAGCTCGAGCCTAGCTGCCGTTGTCTTGTCCGTGTTTTCGAGTCGTTCAGGATGATGATTATGAATGGAGATGGGAATGTGTAGCCTTGTGCATGCATTGAAATTATGGCTGGCTTATACGTGTAGCTCTAGCAACTAGATGACCTAGACTTAGACAGCGAGGCCAGAAACAGCTTGCTTGATCAGGGCATGTGTTTTGAGCCTATACTAACTGGCCGGGAGTGTCTAGTGGTGAGCACCATTGCTGCGATCGTACGTAATATAACCAATGGTACTGGCCATTAACCAAATCAACTCAAAACATAATTTGAAGGCAATCTGTCTCACCTAACTAAATAAACCATGACCCTAGCTAATTTCTGTTACAAATCCATAACACACGCTGTGCAGTGAATTAATTCACTCGGCGCGGCGTGTGTGATGCATTTGTAAGAGATATTCGAAGTGGATAACGAGGGGTACATTGGCGGCATTGCCAGGACGATGGATAAATGATCACCCACCTTCGTGCATGCTCGGGCCGACTTTGAACCTCGCAGGACCACTTTTTTCTACACAAACGATAAATAAGGATCGACATGGCACCTTGTGGCCATCAGCTTGCGCCTTAGCTGACGTCTTGAGCCCACCTCACCTTTGTAGCATAAGCTATGCGTCAGCCTACCTATGGTATTGCACTGGTTGTATTGCACCCACAGTGTACGTTGCGCCCCGGCATACACCATGCTGTGGAGAGACTAGCGCTCTGTTGTGGCCTGCCCACTTGCGGCAGTGAGAGAAGCTAGGGCGCCCTCCCTCCTTCTCGCTGTGTATAGGGTTGAAGGTTCCTTTACTCTGTATTGGCACCCACGTGACGCAGTCACGTGCTTATTAATTAAGGATCCACATTCCTGGCGCCCGGCCAGCTATGAAGTATGCAGTGCGGTGCGACTGTACCGACTCAAAGTACCACACATGCAACCGCGGCACGCCACAGGACCGGGTATAACATCCGGTTGGAAAGTCCTAACTACAGTCATTGGCGTAGGCAAAGCCTACGAACATAAGGGCGAATTTATGGCATGACTATAATACCGCAGTATTAATTAATAATAACCACGTGTCTGCGTAATTAATTAACGCAGTAAGTTACGTGCCGTAATAGCTGCATGGCCGCCAGTACACCAGCTGGGGCTTCTTTGGGCTCAGTACGTCTTGTGGCGGATGTAGTCCGGCCACCGGATCGCGGCGGGCGCTGCTGCTGTGCTGGGCCAGGCTGCGGCGTCATGGGTCGATCGGTGAGACAGGATCAAACCGGTGTCGCGAGATACAATGTCGTGATGAGCACTGGATGGGGCCCAGCCTCATGTCGATCCCGTGAGTGCACTTCCATGGGGCAGGCAGTGGGTGCCCTGCAGTATCATTCATTGCAGCTCCATGCGCGCCAATTGAGCCATGGTTCCTGCATGGGATCGACGTACGTGTGGTCGACTGTCGAGGGATCGATCGAAGAGAGTCTGGCCGGGGTCTCCCCCAGCTGCATATGTTGAACTAGCGCCAGAAAATGACCCTAAGCAGCAGCGCGGCGGTCGCGGTCGACAGCGACCTCGCGGCGCTTGTCCTCCAGCTCCTGTAGCTAATCGGTCAGTGGTGATCAGCGGTGGTGGCAGAGCTACTAGGACAATGTCTGCCGCTCTTGAGCTGCATGCCAGGTCCGCCCAGGGTCATCGCTGCATAGCAGAATTTGGGCGGCGATCAAGTACAGTCATGACCGTTGCGTTTTTAAAGGTTGGGTTACTGCGTTAAGTTGCGACGCCAAAGTTTGGGCAGCGACCGCCACTGAAGCATCGGCATGCCATCGCAACTTAACTCGAGCTAACGCGGTAATGACTCAATTTGTAGGTGTCAGGCCATTTTTTGCCGTGCAGGAGGCCACTTTTTGCCAAGTCTGGAGTCCGGACTCCGGACCCGCTAATAATGTGGCTTTGGGCGGCAAAATACGCAATTATAAAGCTCCACTGGCGCGCAGACGTCGATCCCCGCCTCCCGGCAATTATCATAAGTGAAACTAGCGCGAATGATGCAACCTTGCAATTTCCAATTAATTTGCAGCCTGCGGGCTCAGTGCGGTACATAGCATGCAGGGCGCACATGTGGACGGCACAAATTTCACATGGTATCAGTAAAACACAGGCACTCACGCGCTGTGTGGCTGGCTGGCTACACCCGGGCGGCGTGTCGTAAGTACTGCGGCAGCGCGCCTTTCTCACATGACTAACTCATGAGAAGATACCTGGTATGGGAAAACAGGAAAATGGACTTTGGGCGGCTTTGATCATGCTGGAGCTAGCTGGGCCGGCTTGACGAGAGCTCAGTGTCGAACTGAATGCATGCCGTATAGAAGTCCGTGATCGAGAGGAGGAGGGGGCGGGATGCTATAGCCTATCATTTTACCGTTAAGTTGCATTACTGCGTTAAGTTGCGACGCGGAATTTTAGGCGTACGTCGATCGCAACTTACCGCGGTAATGACTGTATAGCCCCGCGCGTCCGCTTGGCGATCTCGCGCGGGGACCTCAGTGCGTGCCGGCCAGTCTGAGCGTCTGCCGTCTTCCTTGCATGGTATATGTAGCAACTGCCTCGATCGATGCAGCATCACGATCCCTTGGCCAACTTGGCCTTCCACCTGCATGAGTGGCCAAGCCGGCCCTCGTGGGCGAAAAGCAGCCCGCGTGGCGACAAATTGCTTTCCGCACTCGGGTTCAGTGAGGAAAGCGGCTGTTACGTCGCGTAACAATTCGTGTAGTTACGGACGTAAATTAGGTCTTTTGCCTCGGTTGTCCCTAGGTTTACGTTTAGGCTCCTACCGGGACATTATTGTCTTCGTAACAGTACTGTGGTACATTGGGTGCCGTTGGGCGCCGCGCCGCGTACTTTACTAGTGGTCCTGATCCTGTGGTAGAATGTAGTGGACCAGCGTGCACCAGTAGATGTAGTGGACCAGCGTGCATCTGTAGGCGAGGGCCATGTCGGCCCGAGCGTGTTGGACCGTTGGTGACCATTTATGCGCGTTCTACCCCTTGTGTGTGCACTCGGCGTGTGTTAAGTGAATTGACACATTTAGGCTTGGGTCACGGCAGTGTAGTTGTGTTTCCTTCCTCTATTCCTGGAGTAAACGGGTTTTGGTAAATGGTTGTATGGCGTATTATAGCAACACTTACGTTAATGCATTGAGATCAGCTCCGTCACGTTCGTCTTTCGCCAGAGGGTTAAGTAGAGGAGGCCTGACCAGTTTAGGTAGTATCAGGCCCATTAGAGGTAGAGGTGGAGGTAGATATCCGCGGCGTAACAATGGTTCCGGAGGAACTTCAGTAGGTAGTGAACGAGACGACTATCCCTTGCCACATACACCTTTTCAAGACCCCTTCCGCGTCCAGGAACAAGAAGTCGACACTTCCTTGATAGGTAATGGGCGGGTCGCCTTCAAGCTAGGAGCGTCGTGCTGCCCGTTTCGGGACACGCTTTACCTAGA
Organism: Mesostigma viride; assembly: GCA_009746045.1. NCBI lineage: Eukaryota > Viridiplantae > Streptophyta > Mesostigmatophyceae > Mesostigmatales > Mesostigmataceae > Mesostigma > Mesostigma viride. The sequence continues at coordinate 2,978,206 of RPFO01000253.1, forward strand.
AGCTAGACCTGCTCACAGCGGATAAATCCTTTCGTAGTTAGCCTGTCCTTCGCCTTGTTTTCCTGCTTACGGTTGTTTCCTGCCTTAGATCGGGGAGTATTACTGTTCGGAGACGATTAGCGTCGCCGTACCTACACCTTTTTCCTTGTGCTGCTGCTTTATTAGACGGCCGCACCCGCAGAGTTACGGGGCGCTGTGTTAGGACGAGCGCTGGGATATCCGGCCGCTGACTTAGGACGAGAGCTGGAAACTCCCGCCCTCCTTCTTCTTTCGGTGATCCAGATCGTCAAGCTAAGTCGCCTACCCCTACCTCGTCTAGCTTGACATCACAAGACACGCCAGGTGAGTTATCATGAGTCAACGTCGTGTTTTTACTGCGCCTTCCCATTCATCTAGTGATAATAGTTTAGCTAAGTATTACGTAGTTATTACCCCTCAATGGTCAGCCATTTTCCTCTCTTGGTCAGATGCTAGGAAGATAGTGCAAAACCGTACATATAATGTAATTAGGTATAAGAAATTTGTTACCTTCGAGGAAGCTCAACAATTCCTTATAGACCATAGCGTATCAGATCTAGGCCTACACGTACGTTCTACTCCTCATGGTCGCCCTCCTGTAGAAGCTCTAGATTTTGCTACCCCTCCTTCGTCTCCCCCTAAGAGGGCTGCATCCTCATCTAGCTTAGATACTCCTCTCACCTTGGAATTCGGTTCCCTATCCATTACTGTTGTTAAAAAGGACTGATTTAAATTGTTCCTTTCTTTTAAGCCATTAAAATCTTTTCCTTTTCTTTCCTTGCCTTATATTAGGCCTTGTCCTTTATCCTTGTTGCTTTCAGTTAGATTTTTGATCATTTACTTAAACAAAAATGGATCCAATGGGTGGTAACCTGTCGCCTATACCTACCAATACTCCTACTATGAATAATAATAATAATAATAATAATAACAACCATAACAACAATCGGGGTAACCGACGGGACTCACTTGAAACGGTACACCATCTCACTCCTCAAGGTAATCTTCGTGCCTCACCTCCTTCTCCGCTTGCTGATGGTCGCCGTCGTCCCTCACTTACCCCTCCTACCTATGAACAACGTCAACGTATGCAAGTCAGATTTAGTGATGACCCTTCCCTTACCCTGAACCAGGCCCCTGCCCCTCCTGCAACCTTGGCTCAACCCTCCAGCAGGTCCTCACTAACTAACAATGTTTTTAGGCCTCCTTCCCACCCTGTTCCTTCCATGCCTGCTCTTAACACGGGTCGTGCCTCTGCCCCTGTCGGTCCTTCTGGGCGCCCTAGTGCAGTTCCCTTTTACCCACCTGCTTCCTGGTCCTACCCTGAGACGGCCTATGAGGCAGCCCAGGTCCCTACCCGTGTGGCTGATTTAGAAGTTAATAGTGATTTCAGCACCATGCCCTTAGATGACAGAAATTATGATCATTTTGCCTATTCCTCTCTTCGTGAGCAATATACTGTCCCCTTCTCTTATGGGCACCAGCCTGAAACGGTGGCCCCGTCTAGACCCCTACCCAAGACTTTTCCTCTTCCTTCCTTCTATCCCGCTTATGTAGCAGTGGAAGCTAGTGGCCCTATGGGAAAAACTGACTCTTCTAATCCCCCTAAGCCCCCTGCTCTTCCCCTCTTTGCTAACCTTCCCAAGCTGGATGTCAAGTCTACCCCTCAACAGTTTTTCACCTTTATTATGTTGCTTACACAGAACACGGAGTCGTGGCAGAATCATAATAGATGGCGTCTTTCTGATGCTGTATTAGTTCCTCACTATCTCACAACCTGTATTACTCCTGAGCTTGCTAACCTCATTCAGTGTGAGTCTTTGGCCTCTCATGCCTACCCTAACTCTGTAGCAGAATTGTTTAAGCGTTTAGAGAACCATTTAGTCCCTCCTGATTCAGATTGGCAGGATAGATTAGCCTTTGGTACCTTGCAGCAGGGTACTAAATCATTTAAGGAGTATATGAAAGAGTTTGATGCTCAGATGGTACGAATTAGGGATTTGTCGGGTGCAGAAGTACGTGCTCGCTTCCTCCAAGGCCTCAGTAGACCCTTATTACGTGAAGTCAAGCGCCAGTTCTCTGCCTACCGTTTTACTGATCTGCCCCTCAAGCATGTGCGCCAGCATCTCTTGCGTGTAGCAGATTTCTTCACCACCCTTCTCTTCCTACCCGTTCCCGTATTAATAATATTATCCTTACCCCTGAGGAGGAGAACTCCTATGTAGAAGAATTAGATATCTGTGTTACTGACCTTTCAGCCCTTGATGTCTCTCATATCACATGCTATCATTGTAAGGAAGTAGGTCATCTTAAACGTGAGTGCCCCAAGTTCCTTTCGGGTGCTCCCCCTCATCCCGACGCTCGCCCTCCTCGTACCCCTCAGCGTGCTCCTATTCGTCCTACTTCAGGACGCATTCCTTCAGCTACCCCTAGTAGGCTGAATGCTGTGCAGACAGGATCCCCAGGGTTCCCCTATGATAATCAGGCTCCCGCACCCTCTTCTCCCTCGTGACCCTCCAGCAGTGGCTTTTCCGCCAGGGTCTTCTTCGGGGTTAGTTCCTATGGATTTGGGGGGGAGGGGGAACAGTAGGCCTGTCAGCCGGGGGTAACCTGGACAGGTCCTTAGATAGTACCCCAGATAAAATTTTTGCCTGCCTGTTTTTATAACCTCTGTAGGAGCTGAATCTTCCCTACCACTACGTGTGCGTCCTCTTATGTTCTTGAATGGTGGTTTAACCGTCCCTCACACTGTTGTAGACCCCTTCTTGCATGCTGATGAACTCTTGAATGTCTCTGTGTTGGTAGATAGCGGTGCGGCTAGCTCCTTTGTGAGCGAGGCCCTAGTTAGACGTTTAGGACTAGTCCCTACCCCTCACACCAAACCCGTTACTGTTCATTATGCTGATGGTCGCACCAGTCATTCCCCGGGTACGGTGTCCCTTCCCATGGTTATACAAGGACGTACTGTCAACCTGACGGCCACTATAGGCCCTATCACTACCGCTGATGTATTACTAGGATTAGATTGGCACCAGGATAATAAGATTACTATTAATTATGATACCATGGTCATTTGGTTTCCAGATAGCTCTTACTGGGTACCTGAACGTCATTATAGATTGGAAAATTTATCCTTGGTAGATATTACTCCTCCTACACCTGTTGATCCTCCTGTAAGACCTATACCTGAAGTATTAATGTCAAATGACGAATTACGTTCTGAATTAAAGCAAAATGGATACCTATTATGTATGTTCCTTCAGTTAGAAGTACAAGAGATACCTATCACTAATAATAGTGTGGATATAGATGTAAATACAGTGGATACAATAGGAGTAGGATTTACTGAAAATGAAATAGTAAGATACATGGCTGTGATAGATTCCTCAAAAGTATTTGAAGAAAAGACTCCTTCTTATCCTCCTCCTCGTTCTGTTTTACACCGTGTAGTTATCAAGGACGGTGCAGTTCCTACGCACTCTCCGATGTATAGAATGGGCCCTACCGAGTTAAAGGAACTAAAACAGATTTTAGTGTCATTATTAGAAGCAGGATTGATAGAGCCTAGTAACTCCCCCTACTCAGCTGGTGTCCTGTTAGTTCCTAAGCCAAATGGCAAGTTTCGCCTAGTTACTGATTATAGGAAGTTGAATGATATTACTGTGAAATCTAAATACCCTCTACCTCGTATTGATGATATATTTAATAAGGTTAAAGGTTCCACTTGTTTCACAGTACTGGATTGTGCGGATGGTTTTTGGCAGTTGCGGATAGCTCCTGAGGATTGCCATAAAACCGCCTTTGCTACCCCTTTTGGTCATTACCAGTTTAGAGTAGCGGCTATGGGACTCTGTAACTCGCCTGCCTCTTTTCAAATGTTAATGAATGAAGTGCTTAGACCTGTTATGGGAAATTCTCATCTTCCTCAGGTGTCCTCTGATCTAAAGGATCCCTCCTTCTCCTCTGTTTCTTTATCTGAGCATGACCGTTCTTGTGCTCAAGCTTACTTAGATGATATTCTTATTTACTCTCCTGATTTTGAAACGCACCTACGTGATTTAAAGAAAGTATTAGAAATAATGGCTGAAAATTCTTTGTGGGCGCGCCGTGCTAAAGTGCGTTCGGGTAGGAGTGTCCCATTTTTAGGGCACGTTCTGTCAGATGCCGGGGTCGCTACCGACCCGGATAAAACTAAGTCAATTCAGGAATGGCCTACTCCTACCGACGTTAAAGGTGTACGTAGTTTCCTAGGAATTGCTTCTTACTATAGGCGTTTTATCCCGCGTTTCGCCACTATAGCAGCCCCTATTAATCATTTATTAAAGAAGGATATCCCCTTTGTTTGGAGTAGTGAGTGTCAGTCTGCTTTTCAGTGCCTAAAATCCCTACTCCTTTCCCCTCCTGTACTCATCCTACCGGATACTACTAAACCCTTTGTTGTGGCTACAGATGCTAGTAAAGTAGCTATAGGTGGTGTCCTTCTCCAGGATCAGGGTCAGGGCTTACAGCCAATTGAGTATATCTCTAGGACAATGCTCCCTGCGGAGCGTAACTATCCCGTCCACCAGCAGGAACTCTTAGCTGTGGTGTATTGTTGCCACGCGTGGCAGCACTTCCTTAAAGGTGCTCAATTTGATGTCTGCCTGAATGAACCCTGTGAGCTAGATCCTTATAGGTTAGTTATCCAAACGGATCATCGTCCCCTTACCCATCTTCTCTCCCAACCCAACCTTACCCCTCGGCAAGCGCGCTGGATGGAATTTTTAGCACAGTTTTCCCCTTTTAAACTTCAGTATGTCAAGGGTGTAGATAACATAGTACCAGATGCACTCTCTCGTCGTGCAGACTATTCCTTCTTCGAGGACCTTGATGTTCTCAATACTACTCTAGTTCCTACTACTATGGGTGTAACCCCTTATGGTGAACTACCTGATGATGATTCCTATGCCTACCTCTTTCATACAGCTGTTCGCATGCCTGATCTCCTTTCTCACGTAGGACTCTCTCTCCCGTGTGAGGCCCTTCCTGTGGCCTCGGTGGGGGGGAGGGGAAAAATAAAATTTCTATACCGCTTAGCCATATAGCGACTAGGTCAGGAAAGTCTTATGAAAACGTAGTCCCTAGGACCTCCCCTTCTCTTCGGCAAGGCGGTAGGAGATCTCTTTAAACCTGTTCTGGATACTTCTGTAGCGATGCCTACCTCTGATCTTGAACGCCTTATTAGTAGATTTACGGCCACTGAGCCGGAAGCATTAGCTGCCATTGCTGCACATCCCCAACAATTAGGCAAGCACCCTTGTAAATTTGTAGGTGGGTTTTTATATGTGCAGATAGCAGATTCTCCCCCTCAATGGCGCCTGTATGTCCCTCCTATCTGTCGCTCCTCCTTGCTCTTTGAGTTGCATGACTTAGCTGCTCACAGGGTGGTAAACGGGTACGGGACCTAGTAGCCCGCTCTTATTACTGGCCTTCCCTTTATAAGGATGTGGATGAGTATGTTAGAACTTGTCAATCTTGCCAGGAAATGAAACCCAATAATGTAGGACAGATAGCAGAACCTAGGACCTTGCCTGACCCTATCATGCCTTGGGATTCTATCATGATGGATTTTGTAGGACCTTTTAGAAAGAATGATAGGGGCAATGCCCAAATCCTTGTGTTCATAGATCGTTTTACTCGTATGTGCCATCTTGTGCCGTGTCCTTTAGAACTCACCGCACGTGATTGCGCACGCCTATACCTCAATAATGTATATAGATATCATGGATTGAGTAGGCAGTTTATTAGTGATAAGGATAAATTATTTACCTCAGATTTTTGGCAGCAGTTTTTCGCTGCCATCGGTACCAAGGTTACCTACGGTACTGCCTACCACTCCTCCTCCTCTCATTTAGTAGAGCGTCTTAATAGAGTAGTAGAAGAAGCGCTTAGGCACTATGTTAATGGCTCGGGTAGTGATTGGGAGGATTATTTATGTTTGGTAGAGTTCTCCCTCAACAATTGTCCCCAAGCTGCGCATGGATATACGCCCTTCTTCTTAGATACTGGGAGACAGCCCCTTACCCCTACCTCTCTCTTAGCTAGTCCTCTACGGGACAAGGATGATGTGTCCCGAGATACTGTAGAAGGTGTACAGTCCTTACTAGATAGAATGAAAACTGCTCATGACCACGCGATCTCAGGGTATCAAAAAGCTCAGGCTAAGTACCTTGCTAGGTTGCGTGCCTCCTTAGATAGACGAGCACCTGAGATAGAAGTAGGAGATCTAGTATTAGTAGAAGGCCCCCGTGTTGGCCGTTTTGCTCATAAGTTTGAAGCAGAACTGAAGGTCAAACTTAGGCCTGCCTTCTTAGGACCCTTCCATGTGTTGTCTAGGGTAGGAAATTTCTTGTATAAAGTCGATATCCCTACCTCTTGGCAAACGCATTCAAACACCTTCCATAGGAGCCAGCTTAAACTGTACCACCCTAGTACGTTCGCTGGCAGGGAGTTAGCGCCTGCCCCTTTAGAGCATAATCCTGACACTGGGGAAGTAGAAGACGAAGTAGAAAGCATCGTGGCCCATCGAGATATCAAAAAGGGCCGCGGTACCCAGCGTCAGTATAAAGTGAAGTGGATGTATGCTCGTAGTGAAGTAGATAAGGTTTGGTATACGGAGAGTGAGCTAGATGGGTGTAGTCGCCTGCTGCAGGAATATAAAACCCTGCACAAGCTCTAGTCGTAGGCCTTCTCCTCTCTTATGTTATGTCTGCTGTCGACGGGTGGTTGGTTGTCCCCTCCCCTCCGCAGCCGTCATGACAGAGCCTACCCCTCCGGCTGAGAGCCCGCTGCCGTCCCTGCCCCTACCGGACCCTGAGCTGTATTTCGAGGCCCTTCCGGGCCGTTGGGTGTCGCGATCATGTTACCGGGGTGGCGTTGTGCAGCCGGCCCTTCAGGCCCAACATGCGAGCTTAGTCAGGGCGGCCCTCTTCGGGGTCACGTGGTATGGTCCTTCCCCTAATGAGCCGCACCAGCTTGTCCTGCACGGTTCGACGATGCCGGACACTGTTTGTTGGGGTGTGGTTCTCGCTGTCCCGCCTTGGAACAGATAGATGCGGTTCTCCGGTGTTGCCGTGTGTTCTCCTACCTCTCTACCCCTGTGGGCCGTACCTGCCTACGGGAGGTGTTTCCTTGGCTTCCGGCTGAGGGTGATGCTGAGGTAGATGAGAACCCCTGCGACCTTTTACGGGCCGTAGAATTCATGGAGATAGCTGATCAGGCGGCGGGACTAGCGGTTGATGGTCCTGCCCCTTCGGGCGCCCCAGCCGAGGTACATTATACTCCAGATTATTCTGCCTCGAGCGCTGCGTCCGCCTCCTCGGCGTCTGTTCCTCCCTCTCCGGTCCCGTCGTCCCCTCGGTCGACCCGGGGTTGCAGTGGAGCCTACCCCTTCGGGTTTGCCTGATCCTCTTTCGGCGACGGTCTCGGCTATGCAGGCTCAGATCCAGTCCCTGACCACGGCGTTTGGGGCCTTCCTGGCGGCCCAGGCGCAGGTCCCGGCTACGCCAGCTGGATCCGCGCCTCCTACCCCTTCTGTTGCCCCGGCGACTACGGCTTCGCCCGCGCCCCCGCTGGCGCCCGCGGTCGCTGTGGTTCCGGCGGCTGCTGCGACTCCTGCTGCCTCTGCGCCTGTGACCGCTGTACCTGCGCCTACGCGCGAGTCCCTGCCCCTGTGACCGCGCCCGCTGTCGCTGCTTCCGAGCCTCCACCAGCTCAGTCGCAGCCGTCGCGGGGCTTCTTTGGCGACACTAGCGGACTGCCCAGGCTTTGGGAGGGTGGTCCCCGCAGAGGATTCCGGTTCCTGACTGGAGCCTGGATGGTAGTCAATCTTATGCAGGACTGCCTGTCCCTACGGGCCCCATTTTTAACATGTGGCCTGAGGGTGCACCGGCCACGAGACCGGCGCGCCAGCTTCGGGGCGGGTCCGTCACGGCCCCTCTGGCTTCGGGTCCGGCGCGACCTCTGCTGTACCAGTGTCACCTGCGTCGGTGTCGGCTCCTGCCCCTGCTTCGGCCCCTGCCCCTTCGGCCTCTCTGTCCTTGGCTGCGGTTGTTCGGTCCACCGGTCAGGATCCTCGCGCTACCCGCGCTTCCGACTCCCTCCGGGAGTTGTCCCAGGGTGATCGGGACAGGGCTCCTTCTGTGGTGCATGCGACGCCGGAGTCGCGCGACACGCCCGTGCCTGGATGTGGTATGTCCGCACTCGCCTGCCGCCAGTGTGACCTGCCGCGCGCCTCCGCCGAGCTTGCCATCTCGCCCATGTCCTACGGGTTTTCCCAGGTGTGTCGGGCGCCTCGGGATCGTGGCCTACCCATTGAGACTGATCGGCCTCCTTTCGACATGGTTATTTTAGCTGATCCTGTGTTCCAGGGTGAGATCCTGGTTCGGCGCGTTCTGTATCGCTGGGCTAGGCGCCACAACGACTTGGACACCTACGGTGGGTTCCAGTGGGCTTACCCTCCGCCTCTGGGCATTATGGCTTCGGATGCCCTTACGGTAGAGTTTCCTGCGGTGCCGGGTGTTACGTACACCACGGTCCTCCAGCCCATCCTCGAGTGGGATGCCCGGCGTCCGGCGCCCCTCCCGGGCCAGGGTCTAGACTCCCGCGGTCACCCTCCTCCTCGGGCCAGCGACTACCTAGAGACATTCGGGTCGCGCCAGTGTACGCGTCGGTGGCGCTCCCGTGAGATTCGGCACATCCGGTTGTGGCCGTCCAACGTGGAGCCCCTGGTGGACCTGTTTTTCCCGACGGGTATGCGCCCTCGGATCCGGTATCATCGCCTCTCCTGCGGGCCTCTGCCTGATCGCGGTAGAGCCTTTCCTTCGCCTCTTTGCCTGTGGTTTCCTGGACTGGGCCCGTGGCCAGGTCGTTCTTACGCAGCATAGGTATTACTGGGCCTTTCTGGGCCTTTTTCCTGACGGCGTGTGGGCCGATGTTTTCCTCACTGTAGATAGGCATGACAATGTTGAGGATGTGGCCCACTACCAGGCCTACCTGGAGTCCTGCTGGCCTCCCGTGGTACCTACCAGACGGATGGCCATTAGATAGAGGGCCTTAGGCCCGACCTGAGGGTGTTGTCCCTCCGGTATGTAGAGTCGCCCTCATATTCTGGCCAGTTGGTTGGCTGTTCTTGGTCCTTGGCGCTGATGTGTTTACTCTGTGTGTCCTGCCCAGTGCCGTCCCCCCCGGCCAGGACTCCGTTCCAGGCAGTTAGGGGAACCTACCACCAGGCTTGGTGCTGGCTAACCCTACACCACCCGGCGTGGTGGTGGAGACCGTGTGAACTATTGGTGCTTTGTATCTGGGATGGTCTATCGATTGTGTTGGTGTGTGCTGGGTGCATTAGGTTTTTCCTACCCCTTGGTTTCCTCCCTGTGCGTAGGGAGAGGGCTCCCTACCTTTGTGGGGGGGGAGGTGTTACGTCGCGTAACAATTCGTTGTAGTTACGGACGTAAATTAGGTCCTTTGCCTCGGTTGTCCCTAGGTTTACGTTTAGGCTCCTACCGGGACATTATTGTCCTCGTAACAGTACTGTGGTACATTGGGTGCCGTTGGGCGCCGCGCCGCGTACTTTACTAGTGGTCCTGATCCTGTGGTAGAATGTAGTGGACCAGCGTGCATCAGTAGATTTAGTGGACCAGCGTGCATCTGTAGGCGAGGGCCATGTCGGCCCGAGCGTGTTGGACCGTTGGTGACCATTTATGCGCGTTCTACCCCTTGTGTGTGCACTCGGCGTGTGTTAAGTGAATTGACACATTTAGGCTTGGGTCACGGCAGTGTAGTTGTGTTTCCTTCCTCTATTCCTGGAGTAAACGGGTTTTGGTAAATGGTTGTATGGCGTATTATAGCAACACTTACGTTAATGCATTGAGATCAGCTCCGTCACGTTCGTCTTTCGCCAGAGGGTTAAGTAGAGGAGGCCTGACCAGTTTAGGTAGTATCAGGCCCATTAGAGGTAGAGGTGGAGGTAGATATCCGCGGCGTAACAGCGGCTTGTCCACTTTTTTAGCCCGGCCACGGATCGGAATCTAAGGATATTTGACAGATTTCGGTGATCTAAGAGATAGAATCTTCTCTGTAAGTCTTAGAATTCGCACTAACACAAGAGAATATCAGTCGCCACTCAAAGAATCGGATCTACCCTGGATCTACTCAGGTTTGGAGCTCCGAAACATGGAAACGTAGTGTTTAGTGCCAGGTGGTTGGGGCGTAGTGAATCCCAGGTTATTGGGGCGCGACAGCCGTAGATTTCAGATCTTAATGACGGTTACGCAATCTTGACCTTAGCCTGCACCCTGACATCTCGTAGCGGGTCCTCAACGCTTCGCCGGCCTGGGCCTGCCGCTGCGATGGAGGATTCATGACCCAGGGATCCCGGATCTTCCTGAATAACCCACAGTTGTGTATCAACCTGTAGTTTGCGCGATTCCACAGGGACGTCTTCTGACAGGATCCAGGTATTCCGGTCTCGTAACTCCCCGGGCCTTGTTAGTTGGTCCACGTCACATTGCCCCGATAAGTACCACCGGTACTCAAATCCGCGGCTCCATGTATATACGGCCCCCGGCAGTTAGCCTCTAGTCGTGGACATAGGCTAAGTACCAGATAGCAATGTGCTATCTGGGGTTTCGCACGTGTAGGCTCGGTCAGAAGTCCCGGCTATATGTGATTCGGCAGGCTAGACTATTCGATAGCCGAGTCCTGGTGACGGACGCCAGTACCCAAGTAGGATTGGCGGTACGGCGTCGCCAGTACCCACTCGGGACTGACATTGAGGTGTCGGATGTTGGACTAAGGTCCTGAGAGTCTAGCAGTGGCGTCGCGCCACTCAGGCTGCACCACAGAGCCCAACGGCCACTGTCGGCTGCTCCAGACGTGGCAGCCAGGCAGAGCGTTGCTTGTCGACAATGCTAAATGCCCTTGTGCACGTTGCACTAGGAACTCAGATTCTGAGAATTTTCTCAAAACCCTCAATTTTCTCACCCTTTGTGAGAATTTTTTGAGAAAATTGAGAAAAATCTCAATTTTTTTCCGCAAACGCTAGGCAAAAAATCTCACCAGGGTGAGATTTTGGTGAGAAAAAGGGGGTTTTGGTGAGATTGGGGTGAGAAAAAACCCTAAAGTGAGAAAAAAGGTGAGAATGGGTGAGAAAAAGTGAGAAAAATTGAGAAAATTGAGAAAATTGAGAAGTTTCTCACCAACACGAGAAAAATCACTAACACGAGAAAAATCACAAGTCAACGTGGTGAGAAATTTCTCACCAAGAGTGTAACACGAGAAAAATCATGAGCTTTATTTCATTAAGTCCTTAACGTGAAAAAAAAACTCAACACCACTTTGATATGCATTATAGGGTGCACAAAGGTGCAATATAGGGTTGTCATACAATATAAAACAGCACATCATTCCATAAACAATGCTGTCATTGAATTGAATTGAATTGTAACATAACTCCGTTGGGAGTATATGTAGCACATAGCCCAGAGAAGGGGCATATGGCCTATCATACATTCTAAGCTACTTCCTGCAAGGGTGGGAATGTAAACAACACTTGCTCTAGGTGCACCAGGGGCACCTACACCCTCATGATCTTCACACTATGCCCAGCTAAGGGGGAGTATGTCATGTGGGGGAAGATCAACATGGCTATACAAGAGCTAGGGCATGGCTTCTCAGCAGGGCCACTACAAGGCCACTGTCTATCTATTCTACTGCTGCTGTATTCCCCTAGGCTGGGGCTGCCGGAGTCGCTGGGGCCGCGGTGGTTGAGGGGGTCGCGTGCCAGGGCTTGTGGCCGACGTAGATGTCCGCCCCCTTCCAGTACACCGGCTGGCCCGCCTTGGTCTGCCGGAGCTGGAGGTAGGTCGGCCATAGCTCCCGTCGCCGTTGTTGCTGCGCCAGGGTCAAGTCGTCGTCCACGGTGAAGGGAGTGTTCTCGAGCCGCTTGCGGCGTCTGAGGAACGAAACCTTGTCCGCTGGGCTCTTAAAGATGAGAAGAAGCGGAGGCGCCCCTGCCTTACCCCGCGCGCGGGGGAGGCAGTGGGCGGTCAGCTTAATCTCACCAAGGAGGCCCATGCGTGCAAGGATTTTGCTCTCAAACGCACGTGCAAGCTTCTCGGAATTCTCACCTTCCACCAGGTCGAAGTTCTTGAGGATGGCGTTTAGGCTGCGCTTGGCGAGCTCGGCCTCCTCGCGGAGGTCAAGCGTCTGCCGCTGGAGCTGGGCTGCGACGGCGGAGGTGGTGGAGGTGGTATGTTGCTTAAGCATGTCCGCCCAGGTGGTGATGGGAGGAGCATCGCCGGCCAGGCCAGCCGGGGCTGGCTTGGCGGCAATGTCCTTCACCGCCTGGGCGGTGAGGCCTGCGGTGCTCTGCAGAACCTCGATAGCGATGGCGTTGTCCTTAAGACGCTGGTCGATGTCACGGAGCTGGGCGGTGATGCCGTCGGAGGTGGAGGTGGTGGCGGTGGAGGAGGCGAGGAGGGTGGAGGTGGCGGTGGAGATGGTGGAGGTGGCGGTGGAGATGGTGGAGGTGGCGGTGGAAGGAGGGGAAGCTCGGCAGTCAGCGTGCCGCCGATGGCCGCCACATCTGCAGCAATGGGGTCCACGTGCTCCTCGAGGGCCTCCTTAAGGAGTGAGCGGATGGAGGATTCGGTTAAGGTGGTGGTGAGAGGCTTGGGGGGCCAAAGCTCCCCGATGGAGCGTCCAAGGAGGGAAAAGAGAGCGACTTGCTGGAGGTAGGGGCGGTGGAGGCTGGGAATGGTGTCGAAACAGGAGATACGAATCAAGCGAGGGTCAAAGAGGCGACCTTGGTTGAAGAGCTGCTTGCATAGTGCAAGAAGCGAGGCGTGCGTTCCATGAAACACGCAGACCAGGATGCGTTCCGTGGTAAGCGTGTCAAGGAACCCGGGCTGGCTGGCTTCGGCGACAAAGTCGGCCGCTATCCAACTCGAAGACTAAAAAAGTAACATGCATTAATGGCCCGCATGCATAAAGGGCCTGAATTCTGATGCGGGCCCAACGGCAGCACCGCCAAAGCAGATAAGGGCCCGCAGTCTGATGCGGGCCCCACGGCACCACCGCCATAGCAGAGCTCGAAGGTCGTGGTGCGCGTGAAACGTACGTATGCCCTTTGTCGGTAGGTGCCGTTGGGGTCAAATTGGGTGCCGCCAAAAATCGGGCCGACGCGTCAATAGACTGAGGCCGTCGATGAGAGCCATCATGCGGCTTGGGGAACTTCAGCTAAGTTAACTTAACGCAAACCACTGGTCGCCCGCGTCGGGAACCGGCCCAACGGCTCTCCCGCAACAGAAAATTACGCGGCATACTGCATAAGTCGTCGGATTGTTACATTTCGACGGTCAAGATTTCATGATGAGGTTTGCGTTCAATTTGCCGCAGTTTGCCGCCCAGAGAAAGTAGTTGTTGGACTCGTTGCCCACGATGAAACACAATCAAGCAAGCCGTTTCCGGCCCCACCGTGTAGGTCATGTAGTCGCTCTTCACGTCAGCCAGCCGTAATTTCAATGCACAAGGCTACACATTTCCATCTCCATTCATATTCATAATCCTGCACGACTCGAAAACGCGGACAAGATAACGGCAGGCTCGAGCTACCATGGTCCGGATTCTCCCGATTTCTGGCCTGCGCTGGTTGTCTCCTTGATATTGGCAACTCTCTCCGGTAAGAGATTTTCCGCAGTTTGGCTGTTTCGAAACGTTAATTAAGTGAGATGCCTTCGGATCAGGAGACTCACACAGCCGCGAAATCATGCCAAAGGTCATATGTTCGATCCCTTGCTGGTAGCTTCTGAGCTTTCTTATTTTCTGTGTTCCGCGGAATCTCAGATTTGGGCCGCTAGCGTTTTCACGTTTGTTGCTTTCTGATCCGACGACAACGTTGTGCCTTGCTCGTGTGACATCTGGCGCATGGTGTGATTCATGTGTATGGTGCTGCCTTGCCACATGGGGCTGCTTTGCCATAAGAGTGAGTGTTGGGTTCTACACATTTGCTGCATGGACCGTCAGGTGCTGGTGAGCTCTTCCTTGTAGAATGGTGATGTCTATGTCAAGGATCTGATTTCTTTTGCTCTTGCGTATATTGTGTCGGTTTGCTTTATTTCTTGCAGGGACCACGAGAGTAAAATGCAAGCGGTTCCACTTTCAAGTCAGCATGTGACGCCCTGTCGACCGGCCCGCTTTGTTAGCTAGCTACCATATAGTATTTGATGATAGGCATTGAATGCGTAAGATGTCATAACGCCATAACAGACTGTGTTGAACAGGCATTGAATGCCAAAGATGTCATAACGCCATAACAGACTGTGTTGAACAGGCATATTTGAATGCCGAAGATGTACATAACGCCATAACAGTGTTGAATAGTTGAATCAACGGGTTCTTGCAGCTGTAAACATTAAAATTATTCAAACATTTAATGAAAAAATCATTATTGTTCGTGCTGTCTTGAACAGCGGTTGTTACTGGCACTGCATGCATGTGTCTGCTGCCAGCATATTGCATTATGGGTGTGTTTTTCAGCGCTGTGTTTTCTCACTTTTCTCACGTCCTGTTTTTCTCACTTTTCTCACTTTTCTCACGTCCTGTTTTTCTCACTTTTCTCACTTTTCTCACGTCCTGATTTTCTCACTTTTCTCACGTTTCACACCTCCCGTTTTTCTCACTTATCTCACGTCCTGTTTTTTGAGATTTTTCTCACGTTTTTCCCCTTTTTTCACCTTTTTGGGGCAATCTCACCCGGGTGAGAAACGTGTTTTCTCACCCATTCTCACCCCATTCTCACCCTTTTTTCTCACCTTTCTCACCCATTCTCACCCATTTCTCACCCTTTTTCTCACCTTTCTCACCCTTTTTCTCACCATTTCTCACCCATTCTCAAAGCCGAGTTCCTAGTGGTTGGGTGCGGGGCTTGTGATTTATTGTAATAAACACATGCGTTAGGCCATTGAGCATTGAGAGGTCCATTCGTTTATTAACTTGAATTAAAGTCGTTTACCATAGACAAAATCATGGGAGATCCTATTATGCCAGGCCTGAAATTCAAAAAGAAGCGGATAGATGATGCTGGCTGGCAGACGGTGCCAACAGTAGAGGAGAAGGCTGCGGCCAAGAAAATTAAAAAAGCAAGAAGGGCGCAGGCGGAGCAGGAACAGCTAGTGGCTAGGCAGCTAGCGACAGCAATGGCTCAGCAAAGCGTCAAGGCAGCCGCCCAAGAGCGGCAGCTGGCAGCCCTGCAAAAACAGGTAACCTCCTTGGCCGAACAGGCCGAAAAATCTGTTTTTTCTAGCCCAGCTAGCTCGCAAAAATCCGTAAGCAGTATGCGGTCCCCCAGCCCTCAGGCAAGCCCCGCTGACCTCCCCGCTAAGGCACCGTCCCAACCTCCTCAGGAGGAGGGCGGAATAGCCAAAAGCGGTGGAGAACAAGCGGGGGTGCCGATCGTCCCCTCATCCGCTCAGAAAGCGGGGGGGTACGAGAGGAAGCTGAAGAGGGACGCATACATGTTCAAAATGCGGACCAAGAAGGTCCCAGGACCCGTCATCGGCAGCATTCAGCTGTCTGATGACGAGGTCACCCTCTCCCCAGGGGTTTCTGATGGGGAGATTGAGATGAATCCACTCAATCAGGCGGTCGAACAGGCCGCCGCCCAGTTTGTAGAGGCACGCCGTCTTGCACAGCAAGAGCGGGACCGCAAAAAGACAGCGGCCCGCAACATGACTGCTGAAAAGCAGCTGGCTGCCATGCAAGCTGGAGAGGTGCTCCATGAGCGCCTCTTCAATGAGCTGGTTGTTGCACAGGGGGACGAGGGGGTCACGCTAACAGCGGACCAACTCAATTCCCTCCTGTTGCAGCTGACCAAGCTGCAGGAGAAGATGCAGGCAACAGAAACGCCTGCACTCCCTGCACATACCCTCCCCACCCCTGGCACTGATTTGAGCCAAAGGGTGGTTGGAGGGGCCGTGTCACCAAGGGTGCTGCAGGGCAAGAGCCAGGGCACTGTCCCCAGCTCCCCCAGCAAACCCCCAAGTGACCCGGATGCCCAGGAGCTCCACCGCCGCAAGGTGGTGGAGAATAAACTCCTAGAGGCCATGATAGCCCGTGAGGGCGGCCTGGCAGCCCAAGCAGCAGCGCTGCAGCAGCTTGGCCAGGCCAAGGGTTTTCCTACCAGCAGTGGAGTAAGGCAAGGGGAACAAGACCCTGCGCCTGCAGCTGGAACACCACCAGCCACTGCACTAGCACAGCAAGCTGGAACACAACCACCTTCTGCGGAGGCCCAGCAGACTGCACCCACACCAGGGCAGTCAGATAAGAGCAAGGCGGTGGCAAAAGGGACCCCAGTGGACCCAACCCCACCCACCCTTAAGGGGGACGTCCAAGAGCTGCTTGCCATACTCACGGCACAGCTCAAGACCATGGCCACCAACCCCATGGACGACCTGTCGCGCACCCAGCTGGATGGCCTCCTGGCCAGTATCTCCCAGCTGGAAAGGGGCAGGGCGAACATGGAGGAGGCTGATCTTCAACAAGCAGTCAAGACTTTCTTGGCTGAAAAGAAGGACCCGGTCAAAGGTACGTTTAACCCAAAACAAAAAGAATCTAAAATAGAAATCCCTGGCTTACCTGAGGGTTACACCCAGGAACAGGCCAAGGAATTTTTGTTTAGCCTGAACTACTGTTTTGAGTCTCTGAATGTCCAGAACTGGTTCAGTGCCTTGCGTGCATCCACCACCATCCATAGGTCAGCCCCAGCCATTAAAACCTTGGTCCAGATTTACCAAGAAAAGGCTGGGACACCTAACCTAGCAATTGCATTGTGGCCAGCCTTCATGGATGAGCTTAAGCACTTGCTGGTGGATAGGACACAGTTTGAATCCATCCGTGGTTTCAACTGGCTTAATGCTTACCAGGTCAACAAGCAAGACTATGCCACTGATTGCAAGAATTATAGGTTGGCTGTAGAAAAGGACCCTGATCTCAGGGGTCTGCCTGCTAGCTACCTGCTGTATTCATGGTTGTCAAATGCTAACCTGGACAAAGCTGTGTACGCCACTGTGGTTGCAGGTCTCAAACCTCTGTGGAACGATTTCCGGGCGGGGATGAACCATATCCAAGACTGCCTGACTCCCCTGGCTATAGGTGCTCCGTCTGCAACCCCAACCCCCAAGGTCCAACAGACCCAAGGGAAGGGGCAAGGAAAAAAGCGCCAGCTAGGGGGGCAGCAGGGCGGCCAGTCCAAGAAGGCCAAGGGCAACCAGCCCCAAGGCCAGCCGGGACAGCCTGCTCAGCTCAAGCCAAACCAGTGGAGGCGGCCCACCCCCCCCACACCTGCCCCACCCACCCCTGCACCCACTGCTCAGCCCCCCCATGCAGGTCCCAAGAACAAGTGCACCCGGTGTGGCACCAAGGGACACCAGCGGGCGGACTGCAAGTGGAACCCCGCAGTAGGCGACGTGGACCTCTGCTTCGGTTGCAAGCACCCCCGCCATCTGCCCCCCGGCACGTGGTGCGACCGGCAGGACAAGGCTCCAAAAGGATGTACGTCCTCACAGCACGCCTATGTGGATTTATATGATCTCATTATCATTGGGGATAAAGACAAGGGACTGCTAGATTTTGAGGCAGCTCAGAAAATCTCCTCCACGTATAATGTGATACTGCCCTACCTCAAAGCTCTTACCCCAGCTGCTGTTGACACAGTAGACTTAAGGGAACTAGCAACCCAGCTCCACATAGCCATGGGTCATGAGGTGGTGGCAGAAAAGATTGCCAGAAGAGCAGGAGGTTCACGACTCAGGAATGCTGTCAGGTTGGCTAGAAAACACTGCCAGCAATGTCAGTTCCATGGCCCAAAACCTCCCAAATGGCATGTCGCAACACCACCCACCCAAAGGGGAATAATTGTGGGTGATGTCGTGCATATCGATGGTGAACAATATCTGATCCTAAAAGACACATGGTCCAGATTCACTGTCATGGAACCCCTACCTGGCATGGCTAAAGAGCAACTGCGTGCAGCACTTGTGATAGCATTGCCCAGATTCTACCCAGTTGACACTATACTGCTTGATCAACAGTTTAGCTGTCTGGCTGAGTGTGAAGGATGGGATGCTAATATTGAGATTGCTGGATTGCAAGATCATGAAGGGCAGGGTGTCATTGAAAGAACCATCAGGTCAGTCAAAACTTTAGTGGCGAAATCCACTGACCTGAAAGCCACATCTGGAAGCTATGCTGACAGAGCACTGTGGTGCAGTGAAATCTGTGCTACACTTAACTCGTCGTCTGTCCCTGGTCCTCTACGGAGGACTGAGTTGAACTCAGTCCTCTCTAGAGGACCGAGTTTTTGGGTTTCGTAGAAAATTCGCCCCGGTCAGAATGTTTGACAAAAAAATTCTCTCAAAATTTATTCAAATACTACGTGAAAAGATCTTTCTTGGACATATTTTTGGGATTTTTTTGGATTTGGTATGCGCGGCTAACTGTACGGTCAAAGTACAGGTGGTAAGGGTACTTTTCCACGTGAAACGCGAGTTCCGGAAATGCACGACCTAGCCATGGCGGCTCGCGCCCATGCATGCAGTTTACGTTTGCGGACGAGTTAGCCGTCCAAACTCAGTAAATAGATTTAACATGCCCTAAAGATGATATAAATCAATTTTTAGCTCGCGGGGATGCGATTTACCCGGTGTCGGCACTGTTCTTGCTGGAAAAAACTGCGATAAGGCAGGTCGACGGAATTGATTACTGCGCTTGCTTTCCGGCGCAATTTCAATGGCTGATAGGTTTCTTTCTACATGTTAACATGAGTTGCATTAGAATATATTGAGTGACAGTATAGATTTGATGATCTCGACCATTCTGTCACGTCATGGTCTATGTGCCGCAAAGTGCCACTTTTGCGGGCACCGCCTGGGCCAAGGTAACGCCAGCCGTGCCAGGTAAAGCCGGATAATCGTTGCCTCTTCGTTCCTTGATGTTCGTACATGAGTTTAAGCTTGCGAGGCGTTGTCAGGTTCAAGTCTTGATGCTCTTTCTTGACCGTTGCCTGCCCCTCTCTAAAACCCCCTTTTCAGATGATGTTAGCAGGCATTTGCCTTAACCCAGTGTAGTTGTGCAGGGTTTTAGGAGCTGTGCAGGTTTAAACACCTTCATAGATGTTAGTTATTCTTTTGCTACGTTCATACTGCATGATTGTGTGGCCACGGGCTGCGTCAAGGGTGCATTCAAGCTTTTACGGGTGAGTGAAAAGTCTTGGTGACAAACCACTGCCATCATGTGCCAGCAACTATGTTGGCCACATCATGGCAAGGCAAAACAGTTATAGCCATATCTATTGTTGTTTGAAACAATGGAAATATGCTTAACCTACCCATTATATTGGTGGTTGACACTTATAACATAACCCTTTGTTGGTAGGTATCCAAGCCCATTCCCTACATGCATGCATAGGCTCTCACTACATGATAAGGCATGATATACCTGAAGTATGATGATGCAAGTGTGTTGTCCTGTAATGCTTGAAGGGAAATGAGTTGATTGGGATGGTTGGTGGCCACGGTGATGTAGTATGACCGCACTTACATGCTAGCAAAGTTAGCAAAAGCCCCATTCCTCTCCTGAGGACTGAGAGTTTTTTAATTGTTTCAGGCAGTTGCAGTGGCCAAATGGAGCCCAGTTTTTTGCCACGCTTCAAGAACTATGTTGTTTACATGCCTATATTTTTTCTTCATGCACCAGGATTTGATTGAATTTTTCCCACTCGTTCTTATCCCGAAAAATGCAAATTCGCGAGGGGCGCCCAACGTCCGTGTAATTTTCAGGTGTTCGGGTCAAGTTTTCACATATGCAGTATTTTTGCCAACAAAATGATATCTAGTACACCCCAGATCCACATCAAAACATTTGGGATGGACCCCCCACCTAGTCGCTACACGCGGTTGAAAATTGTCAACTCAGTCCTCCTGTGAGGACTGAGTTGGGACAGACGACGAGTTAACCTTAGACCTGTGTTGCATGCACCATGGGGGGAAATCCTTCCCATTGGCTTACAGGCAGGTGTGTACCCTCCAGAGGTATTAGCTCTGTATAACACAGTAAGAGCTAAAGTGGCTGATAAGCTAGCTGAAAAGGACATAACACACCCCAGAACAGTATTCCAACTGGGTGAACAAGTCCTATATTTCAAAGAAACCAAACATGGCAAGACAGGCATGTGGTATGGTCCGTGCACTGTTCTAAGAATGACCAAAAAAGGAAAAAATATGGATATTCGAAGTTTGGAAACAGGGAGAAAACACAGGGTGAGCAGTCATAGAGTTAAGAAGTATTTCCCTCCTTTGGCAGACGTGCCAGGGGAAGAGTCCTTGAACATGGATTCCCTCCTTAACTCTGGTGAGCAAGCAGAACCACCCAGCATTCCAACACCAGGAGCTGATGATGGCACTACCACACCCTCTGTCATTCCTCCACCCCTCAGTGAGGTACGTGTCACCCCACAACCTGGTGTAAGTCCCTCTGGGCAGAGTTCAACCAGGCATGAGGTACCAGAGCAAAACAAAGGCAATCCAGCTGAGTTCAAATCCAAGCTAGAAAAAGCCCTGGCAGCTCTGCATAAGGCTCACAAGAGCAAGGCTAAACAAGCCTCAGGTTTGGCCAAGGTCTCTGCTGTGTGCTCCGATTATAGCCAGGAATCCTGCATCCTAGCTGTGGACACTCAGGCACAGGTCAGTGTGATCAGTGCACAAGCCATTCCTGGTCTGCAACTTGCACCCTCACCATGGACACAGGTGCAAGATTTTTCAGGCAAAACAACCTTAGGTGTGTTGGGTCAAGTAATGATCCCCATACTTGGCATCCAGACACCTTTCCAGGTAGTGGAAGGGTACATGGGCAATGCTTTGTTGGGAGAACCCTTTATCTCTTACCCAGGTGTCACCATCACTGCTAGCCAGCTGCGTGTGACTGGGGTAGGAGCCATTCCCTTGGATCACTACAAGATTCCATTGTCCCAACTGGTTCATGGATTAGATGCCTATATCAAGGCCATTAACATCAAATATGGGCCAGGTGAAATCCCTGACCTAGAGAAAAAGGTGCACAATCAAAGGCCACACCCGCAGTCCTTTGGGGTTGGAAAGTGGGACTTAGCCATGCACTCTCCTCACAACTATGATGCTCTAATCCAACAATGCAAAACACAAAAAGGGTTTCAAAAATGGATCCAAGCCATTAGGCACCAAGCCCGCGAAGAGTGGGTGCTGCCAAACCCTAAGCATCCTGACTATAAGCCACCTGTCACTCCTGTCTGGGAAATTCCAGAAGGTGCCAAAAAGTTGAGACTCAAGTTTGTGCTAAAACACAAGGCACAGCCAGTAGGCTCACCTATATATCATGCTAGGCCATGTGTGACAGAATTAAAAGGCATGTCAAAACTGTCCAAGGGTGAACTCTACACTCCTGGGCTGCAGCAAACATCCCTCAGGATACTGCTCTCTGTCTTCCTCCACCATCTCAATGCTGGCCAAGATTATGCCTGCAAAGCTACTGATATCAAAAGGGCTTTCCTTAGAGGGGACCCTGATAAAGCGCAAGATGTGTGGAAGGGTCAGGTCTATGTGGTTCCCACCCCTGCTGCATGGGCACATGATATTGATGAGCCATATCTACTCCTAAATCTAGGGGTGGAAGGTTTGCAAAGTGCTCCCACTATCTTCAGAAAATCAGCAGAAGAGGTGTTCAAGAAACTTAATGCCACTTATGATGATCTGGACCCTTGTCTCTTTGCTGTGCCCACACCCTCTGGCTTGCTCCTGTTTGTGTGGCATGGTGATGACCAACTGATTTGTGGACCAAGAGCTGAAGTTGACAAGTTCATTCAGCAGGTTCAGCAGTCATATGAGATTGGAAAGCAGACAGAGCTGGGGCCAGAACCCCTACAGTTCTGTGGCATAATGCTAGCACTGGAAGAGCAACAGGAACAGTGGGTGTGTACTCTATCCCCGCCTGCCCAGTACTTAGAAGAATGCCTAGAGCTGCTTGATATTCCGTGCATTCCTGCTCACATGTGTGCTACTGTCAAAGGAAAATTAGGGTGGCTGAGTGCTATCTGTGCACCTCATCTGGCAGTGGTCAGCAGGATTGATGACACAGTATTACAAACCATGAAACCTAATGTTAAGCCTCCCACGGTCCTAAATTTAGGACTTTGTCCTAAATCGTCCTAGTGGTCACTATAACCGAGGTACCGGGGGGGGGGTCACTATATGGACCGTACCCCATGTCCACCGTACCCGGCATGATGTACCCGACCCGTGGTACCGGCACATGGTACCCGGATTCCGTACCCGGGTACCGGGTATAATGGCGGGAAAGTAGGTACCTCGACCAAAAATATAACCGATTTTGGAGCGAAAAAGTGGGTGCGGGAATGAAGTGAGGTGGATATGGCGACCTGACAATCGTGGCCGGCGTTTTCACGTGCGTTTATCATTTCGGGCGCCCAGTAGCAAAAACGAAAGGTTGTTAGTTATGCTTAAAGGCTGTGAATATTTTCTGCGCAAGTTTTTATGTGTAGCGCTGTAGCACAGCGGCACAACACAAATGGGTCGCAGATCGCCTGCTCGCGGAGGGTCGATTTTGGCACAAACATGTTAGTGTATTAGCAATGGTGGTGCGAATCAAGCCAGGAAATTTTTGTGGACGATTTTTATTATAGTCTGGAGTTTAGAAACGGAGTATTTGACATGGGAGCGCCTGGGCCGTGATATTCTTGCCCGATTTCCATTGTCGACCATGTTTTAGGGACGTTCAGGCTGGGCAGCGAGCGCACCTTATAGGTCTTCACTTTCGGTATTTCTTGGACCTAGAACGCAGCACAAGCGTGGTTTATATCATTGTCGAACCGGTTGGCCAGCTTTGGTGCGCTCAGCTCTCGGAAAGCTGACCTCGCTGCGGATTTCAGCGACTTTTTTGCAACCATCTGGAATGAGGCGACGTAAGTAGCAGGTACGTGCCGGGTTGTCCTAGATCATGAGTGCAACTGGCAACGCTGTCGTGGTGTTTTGAGTCAGCCAGCTATGCCTAAAAAGAGGGGACGCTCTCTGTGCACATAACTGTCACACATAGTTGGTTTACGTCATACAATTTTTTACGTCTCTATCTTCGTCGTCCGCTGCAGCTAAAACACACATGCGTAAGAGCAGTTTTACTCATGTGTTAGTTATAAACCATGGTCCTATGGCCTGCAGTCGTTCAGGGTGTTCTCAGACAGTATATACAGTATGGTTTACGTGTTACATGCACCCTGAATTCGCTCACAAAGCGTTGCATGTTAGCACACCGTTGTTTTGTAACTTGATTTGGCTGCATTCATGTGTTAGTTGCAATGCAAATGCATTGTTTTTTCATCGCTGGGTGGTGGCCAGCATGTCCGTGATGTCAAAGAAGGTTTGGCATATGCTTAGAGAAAGTTTACCGCAAGGGGTGGGCCATGTTCAAGCCGGGCAACCTCAGCAACCATGCAACCGTATATTGCATTACCTGCACCATCTGTGACACCGTTAAGCACGCGTATATATAGAGGCAGCCACAGCAGGGTATGGCCTTGTTATACGCTGCCCCGCCATCCCAAGGCCTCGTAGGGTCCCCTAGCGCTTGTAAGATGCTCAAGGGACCGTGTGGATAGCATGGTCATGCGTTGACACTAATTGGTCCTAATGGTCCTAAAACCCACATTTTGGCCAAATTCGCGCTTTGAGGTCTGGCAGGTGGCAGGGCCCATTCATGCACTAAATGTAATTATTTGACCCCAGGTTTTTTATAGAAACTAAAAAAGTGTGTTATCTGTCATGGGCACGAATGCCAGGGTCAAATTTTAATGTTTGCATATATATATTGTAATTCCACTTGGTCCTAAATTTAGGACTTTTACTGGGAAGATGGACACTAAGGATCTCCAGAAGCTACTAAAGGCTGGACCTTCCCTTGTCATTCATCCACTCAACCTCATGGAAGATATTCACATCAACTGTCTGATGGACAGCTCCATGGAGAGTAGGGTCATAACAAAAATGGATGCCAGGGAGGCTGGGGTGTTCTTCCTTACCAACAAGGGAGACTATATGTCCATGGTGTCGTGGTACAGCAGATTGCATCGCAGAAAAGCTGTTGGCAGTAACTCTGCTGAGTGCCGTGCTGTGGTGTCTGCTGTGCAGCATGCTCGATCCCTTCAGCACATACTAACCTGGTTGCAAACTCAGGCTGGCAGCAAGGCTGATGTGCATGCTCACTTACACACTGACAGTCAGTCAGTCATTAGTTTCCTTAACAAGAAATCTGTGACTGCTGCTGTGCATACTGATCTGGACTGGGTGATTTTGAAACAGGAAACAAGCTATTTTTCCAGCTGGCAGCATCTGCCAGACGAGGAGAACCTGGCTGACGCATTGACCAAGATTCCGTCATTAGCAGCAACCCAGTACCAGCTTCTGTGTGATGCAATGAATCCCTATCTGTCTAGTCAGACAAATGGATGATGAAATAGGGCACTCCAGACTAATGGTGCAGACTATGGTCTTTCCCAGCTGGTGGCAACTTGGCAACAAACATAATAATTTCTTGATGTGCCCCCTGGTTTTTCCATAGCCACTCATCACTCCACTGACTTGTACAAACAGGGGATCCTAGGTTCAGAAACCTCAAAGACACTGTCAGATTTAAAGGCAATGGGGTCTGTGGGCGCTTTAATTCACAACGTCCATTGTGGTCTGATATGAGTTTTCCTGTACCAATGTCTTATTCATGATATTGCCAAGTACCTGAAAAAAACAAAAAGGAATAAAAACTGGAGGTGCAGCACTGATGCCTTAAAAAAAAAAAAAAAAAAAAAAAAAAAAAGAATAAAACTGGAGTTAGCCTCTAGTCGTGGACATAGGCTAAGTACCAGATAGCAATGTGCTATCTGGGGTTTCGCACGTGTAGGCTCGGTCAGAAGTCCCGGCTATATGTGATTCGGCAGGCTAGACTATTCGATAGCCGAGTCCTGGTGACGGACGCCAGTACCCAAGTAGGATTGGCGGTACGGCGTCGCCAGTACCCACTCGGGACTGACATTGAGGTGTCGGATGTTGGACTAAGGTCCTGAGAGTCTAGCAGTGGCGTCGCGCCACTCAGGCTGCACCACAGAGCCCAACGGCCACTGTCGGCTGCTCCAGACGTGGCAGCCAGGCAGAGCGTTGCTTGTCGACAATGCTAAATGCCCTTGTGCACGTTGGGTGCGGGGCTTGTGATTTATTGTAATAAACACATGCGTTAGGCCATTGAGCATTGAGAGGTCCATTCGTTTATTAACTCCGGCCACTATAGATTCTCTGCTGCCCATGAGCGGCGAATCCCAGGGAGTCCCCGGACTTATAGTAAGTCCCGAGGATACGAAAGATTCTGCGGTTGACAAGAACCTGGTGGAATCTTTCCGTATCCCGCTCCCGCTCCCGCGCCCACACAGCTGACTGACTGTAGCCGGTGCCCTAAATCCCCGGGTACATTTAAGTGTATGTAGCCAACTGTTGTAACGGAAGATTCCGCCGTTAACCAGAGGGAATCGTTCCCGCTCCCGTGTGGGAACACCACTACAACAACAATAGATTCCGTCATGGATCCTGGCGGACGGAAGATTCCATCAGCGCTCCCAAAAAACTGCGACGCCCAAAAACTGACAGCCGGAGCAGGGCCGGAGGAGGAAAAAAAAGAAAAAGCAGCGCAAAAAAAAAGCGCCCGCTAAACCCGTCGACGTTCCCCCCCCCCCCCTCGCTACGCTTGCCCGCCCGCCTCCCCAACTTCTCCGCGCCACTTGAAGCACCTCCGCTACCCATGGCCTCGTACTGGGTTTCTGGAGTCGACATCGGACGGTGGAAAGTGTCATCCACGGCTGATAAATGGCGCGCGCCGAGTACAAACATTTCAAGGAAAGGCCAAACGTTTCAAGGAAACTTTTAGAACTTTAAAATTGGCATCTTACGGTTCAACATGGCGGGCCGAGATCTGGACGGTTGAAAATGCGCGTGCGACAAGCAATTTGTTCCCCCCGTGACAATAAACGAAATGGCGCACTGCTTACCACCAAAAGTGGACAAGCTAGGCGGGAGGTCACAGTGGCTGTGGCCTCAGAGATCGACCTAGCTGGGCGGTGCCCAATGTGCTCTTTCGTGGCGGTAATCAAACTGGGGCTGCATGGACACATGGAGTTAAGTAATGCGATACGCATTACTTTTGCATTCTTGCAACTCAGCAATTAATTGTATGCAAAAGTATTAATGCGTACTTTTTGATCTATGGAGCTTGTACGTGTACGTACGACTTTGGCTTGAAGGTTGTTGACCTAACTAATAGGCGGTGATGACCAGTTAACCAGTGTTGAGCGGGCCGTCCTATATAGGAGCATTCATGCAGGGGCGGCTGCGAGCTGCTCAGTGAATCGGCGCGCCAGCCGGCTGTTTCAATCTCCACGTACTGCGCATGCAGCTCGGATGGTGTCTGCCTGTCCGGGCTGCCTAGGGGATGCGCTCGATCTGCGAGAATGCTGCAGGTGCCCGTCGGAGCTGGTGTGCATGCACTGACGGTGGTAGTTAGCTCTAATAAATAGCGCCGGAGCCTTTTTCATCCTGCAGCAACAGGTCCGGAGCTACATAGCCGGCGATAGCCACTCGCCGGTACACTCAAGTTAATTCCTCCTTCGGAAATATTAACTTGTCAGAGTACACTCAAGTAAATTCCTCCTTCGGAATTAACATGTCATGCAGAGTGTACCAGCGAGTGGGTTATCACGCGGCGCCGGCTATCTAACTCCGGACCTATATAGCTGTTGCCGCAGGCCGGTGGCAAAACGGCTCCGGCTAGTATTTAATTTAGAGCTAACTAATCGACCTGCGCATCCTGGCCCGAATCCGCAGCTAGTGCATGAGACACGCGGGCGCCCAAGTGCGTGCTCAGTGGCCACATGCGGGCCGGGCAGTCGCCAGGTGAGGACAAAACGTCCGCGGGCTGCATGGCGGGGCTTGGTGCCAGTTATAGTATATAGATCTATCTGATGTGTCTACCTGATCTGTGCGGGCCAGGTGCCCCGCTATAGGCCCCTAGGCGCCTGTGCCTAAGAATGTGGGAAACATAGGGCAAATCAGGCCGTACAAATCGACCTCACGTTACTAAGCACGTACTGTGCAAACCAACAATTAAAGGGGCCTTGCGCAGCATCTTGGTGACGTTGCCGTCGAGTCGTGTATCCAGCTCTTGCGTCAGTGTCCAGGTCTCGGCGCCGTAGGTTAAGACCGTCAGAATCAATGACCTTGAAGACGTCACGTTTGACGATCCGGGGTAGGGCGGGGTTGCTCCACCAGCGGCGGTGGTCATGGAGCTGCGCCCACACGGCACGCCATATGCCAATATTAGGTATATATCCGTGTCGTCAGGTCGTCCTCGCAGTCGGCAATTTATAAGGCAACTGCCGAGCAACTTGAAGCGGCCTGAACTAGGGTAACTGACCTCGGTGTCGTCTAAGAGGCGGAGTGGGGCCCGGCCAGGCCGAGAGCCAGGGCCTCCGTTTTGGGGCTGATTTCTAGTAGACCAATGTTCAGCCCGAGCCTCGAGCGCCAGGCAGTCCAGCCAAAGTGCGGCAGACTCTGGCTTCTCATCATGATGGGCGTAATGTCGTCGCCTCGTCGTCATAAAATGAGGTCAGCTTGAAAATTCTGCCTGTTGGTCGGCCCCCATTCCCCAAGCTCGTTCGTGATCACCAGGCCTGGCAGAGGCACGGCCAGCGATGCGGGCACGTGCCTGGCACATAACATAATCCACTACAATGATAAACAGGAACTCGATCCCATGATTGCCTTCATCATGACTTTCACTAGTCAAGAACAGCGCCCCAGCAGCGGTGCGCTGGCCGCCCTGGCCGTCCATGCAGTACGTTATGAACTAATGATCGCAATTATCATGAGAAGATATGTCTGCGAGATATATTCATTGAGAATGATAATTTACGGAGGTGCATGATAATGGCAGGCAACATGTACGGAAATTAAACCGGCCCCGAAAATAAGAACCCTCAAGACAGTAAAAAGAATCCAAATCGGGAATCATTACAAGGATCAACTGCCTGGCAGCACAAGGTACAACCAACTACATTACACCAAACTACTACGACACGCAGCAACACGTCTGCCGGCCCACGCACCAGGCGGGCCGGGGAAGTGAACTATACCGCCTGGGTCGCGACAAAGTCGGCCAGGACGCGGCGGAATAACACATCAGCTAGCCTTCATGCGAGTGAGGGCGATCGGGACAGGCGCTGCCGCCAATACTAGGACCATGTCCCGGCAGACCACGGGGCAGGACTTCTGACCCTCGAGGTCGAGGAGGTCTTCCCGCCGTTGGCAGCACTCGTGAAAAATCTCCGCCGTCTAATTGGGGTCCATGGCCCTGAACTCCTCAATTTAGGACGAAGGGGATTCAACCCGACGGGGCCCCAGGTTGCCATACCATAGGATCAGGCAAACTTGTCGCGCTCGCCGCTCGATCGGCCACAGCGGCAGTAGCCGGCCGGCATAGAAACAGCCGCCCGGAGGAATCATGCACATGGTGACCGGAAAGCGGCCGAGCCACGGGGACATGCATCAATGAGCATGGTGGCAACCCTACCACCATAGATAGTCCAGCACGTAATGTCGGGCCGGTGGTTGGGGGAATAAAGGGCGGCCGGCCCCATCCGCGTGGTCACACTTGATGGTGGAGTGGGGAAAGACCGACCGAACCTTGTTGAGGCACACACCGCCCGTAGGAGAGCGGTATATATTAAAAAATATAATTAATTAGTTTACAGCATGAGTAAAGGCACCCATGCGAGAGCCGTATATATATTAAAACGTTCTCGCTTTCCTTGCGGAGTGTGGGCTCGGCGTACCTTCGTGCTCTTCCCATGGCCCCCCCATTCGCCTTGGCTCCCAGCCACTACTCGGTGGCGCTCCGGCACCAGCTATTTGCCCCGCAGCCTCTTGTTCCGGCCGGGCGGCCTTGTGGTAGCTGTGGGCAGCCGCTGGATCCCACGGGGACTCACTACCTTGCCTGCATGGGGGGCCAACAGAATCAGAATTGGTATTTGTATTTGCACACTGTCCTCCTGACGGTGGTGCTCGCCATGATTCGGTCGGTTTTCCCCCACGCGAACATCCGGTCCGAGGATGCGGATGGCGCTGCCTTCTATTCCCCCAACCACCGGCCTGACATCGTGGTGCTGGACTTTGAGGGGGGTGGCCGGCATCTGCTTATTGACGTTTCGGTGGCGCGGCCCTTGGCTCTTAGCCACGTGGCTGGGGCCTCCCTCACGGCAAGTTACACGGCGGACCGGGCGGAGCGGGCCAAGCTCCTGGCCTACGGCGACGTCGGGCACCATCGTGTGGTGCCCTTTGTCCTGGAGGAGTTTGGGGCCATGGGGCCCCTGACCTCCGCCTTCTTCAAGGAGTGTTGCCGGCTCCGGGAGGACCGGCTGGACCTGGAGGGCCAGCGGGCCCCATGGTCGGCGCGGACCTGGACGTCATATTGGCGTCAGCGCTTGTCGGTGGCGCTGACTCGGGCCATGGCTGACATCATGCTCCGCCGTACGCGGGCTGATTTTGCGGTGCAGCAGGGCTATTAGGTTCCTCCCGTTAGGCGTTTCCATTGGTCTTATCGTAGTATAGAGCTTTGACATGGCTCTGTATATAGGTTTATAGCTGGGCGTTTGCTTTGGTTTGAGTGATTTCACTCTGCTGTAAGTAATTATATTTTTAATATATATTAAAAATATAATTACTTACAGCAGAGTGAAATCACTCAAACCAAAGCAAACGCCCAGCTATAAACCTATAAGCTCTATACTACGATAAGACCAATGGAAACGCCTAACGGGAGGAACCTAATAGCCCTGCTGCACCGCAAAATCAGCCCGCGTACGGCGGAGCATGATGATGTCAGCCATGGCCCGAGTCAGCGCCACCGACAAGCGCTGAC
This sequence comes from Mesostigma viride, assembly GCA_009746045.1. Classification (NCBI taxonomy): domain Eukaryota; kingdom Viridiplantae; phylum Streptophyta; class Mesostigmatophyceae; order Mesostigmatales; family Mesostigmataceae; genus Mesostigma; species Mesostigma viride. The sequence goes on from RPFO01000253.1 coordinate 3,008,314, forward strand.
GCCAATATGACGTCCAGGTCCGCGCCGACCATGGGGCCCGCTGGCCCTCCAGGTCCAGCCGGTCCTCCCGGAGCCGGCAACACTCCTTGAAGAAGGCGGAGGTCAGGGGCCCCATGGCCCCAAACTCCTCCAGGACAAAGGGCACCACACGATGGTGCCCGACGTCGCCGTAGGCCAGGAGCTTGGCCCGCTCCGCCCCGGCGGTCCGCCGTGTAACCTGCCGTGAGGGAGGCCCCAGCCACGTGGCTAAGAGCCAAGGGCCGCGCCACCGAAACGTCAATAAGCAGATGCCGGCCACCCCCTCAAAGTCCAGCACCACGATGTCAGGCCGGTGGTTGGGGGAATAGAAGGCAGCGCCATCCGCATCCTCGGACCGGATGTTCGCGTGGGGGAAAACCGACCGAATCATGGCGAGCACCACCGTCAGGAGGACAGTGTGCAAATACAAATACCAATTCTGATTCTGTTGGCCCCCCATGCAGGCAAGGTAGTGAGTCCCCGTGGGATCCAGCGGCTGCCCACAGCTACCACAAGGCCGCCCGGCCGGAACAAGAGGCTGCGGGGCAAATAGCTGGTGCCGGAGCGCCACCGAGTAGTGGCTGGGAGCCGTATATATATATTAAAAATATAATTACTTACAGCAGAGTGAAATCACTCAAACCAAAGCAAACGCCCAGCTATAAACCTATATACAGAGCCATGTCAAAGCTCTATACTACGATAAGACCAATGGAAACGCCTAACGGGAGGAACCTAATAGCCCCAGTGCTGCACCGCAAAATCAGCCCGCGTACGGCGGAGCATGATGTCAGCCATGGCCCGAGTCAGCGCCACCGACAGGCGCTGACGCCAATATGACGTCCAGGTCCGCGCCGACCATGGGGCCCGCTGGCCCTCCAGGTCCAGCCGGTCCTCCCGGAGCCGGCAACACTCCTTGAAGAAGGCGGAGGTCAGGGGCCCCATGGCCCCAAACTCCTCCAGGACAAAGGGCACCACACGATGGTGCCCGACGTCGCCGTAGGCCAGGAGCTTGGCCCGCTCCGCCCGGTCCGCCGTGTAACCTGCCGTGAGGGAGGCCCCAGCCACGTGGCTAAGAGCCAAGGGCCGCGCCACCGAAACGTCAATAAGCAGATGCCGGCCACCCCCCTCAAAGTCCAGCACCACGATGTCAGGCCGGTGGTTGGGGGAATAGAAGGCAGCGCCATCCGCATCCTCGGACCGGATGTTCGCGTGGGGGAAAACCGACCGAATCATGGCGAGCACCACCGTCAGGAGGACAGTGTGCAAATACAAATACCAATTCTGATTCTGTTGGCCCCCCATGCAGGCAAGGTAGTGAGTCCCCGTGGGATCCAGCGGCTGCCCACAGCTACCACAAGGCCGCCCGGCCGGAACAAGAGGCTGCGGGGCAAATAGCTGGTGCCGGAGCGCCACCGAGTAGTGGCTGGGAGCCAAGGCGAATGGGGGGGCCATGGGAAGAGCACGAAGGTACGCCGAGCCCACACTCCGCAAGGAAAGCGAGAACAGCCACGCACGTCCCTGGGCGTTGAGGTCCGCGAAAAGAGCAATCCAATCAGCCGTGTGCAGAATACCCGCGTAGGTTTTCTGGTGTTTATCGATGACGCGAGCAGGGAATGCGGCGGGAGATTGAACGGAGGCGACCGAGGGAGTGCCGCGAGGGAGGTGGCGCTGTACCGCCTGAGCGGCACGGACGGGAGAACAGGCCTGCTGGATCTCAGCATAGGCCTCCTGGATGGCGGTGACGAAGGGCAAAGGGCTGCTGGGGTCCAGGAGGTCAGGCGCTGCCGTTGCCAAAAGGGGCAGGAGCCGGCAGCTTTCCGCCCACGACTGAGCGACGGAGCCCAAAAAGGCTGCTGGGGCCAGCCGGGCGGCACGAGTCAGACCGCAGCCACCCATCCGTGCAGGCAGGGAGGCAATGCGAATAGCATGTGGCGGGAGGTCGGGGCCCGGGACCAGCTGCGCCAAGGCCGACTGGATGCGTTCGTCGTGGCCCTCGGCGGCCAGCCGGACCTGAGACGGAAGAGCGCCCCGGAGCCAGTGAACGACGCGAGGGTGAGCGCAAAACCACAGAAGCAGACCCTTGGTCTGCGAATCATGAAGGCGCGCAATCAAGGGCAGTACCTCAGTGCGTGCCTCGAGGGCGGCCCGCAGAGCATCGATGACAAACGCGGGGTCGCCAACCGGAACGCCGAGGACATCCAACCCATGGAGGCGCTCGTCCCGGCCCAAGAGCTGGGGCGGAAAGCCGGAGCAATCACCTTGGGGCGAGTACACCGCGCACTTGGCAAGGGTCAACTGGAGGTTGATGTCGGCCACCGCGGTCTGCAGTGCCAGCAGAGCCGCGGTGGTGTCCGGCACAGGGCCCAGAAGGTAGATATCATCCAAGTAGGCCTGAATAGCGACCGCCGGGTGGGCAGCATGGACCGCTTGGAGGCAACCCTGGAGGGGGGCGGCAAAGTACAGGGGTCCCAGGGGGTCCCCTTGCTGGGTGCCCGACCGCGACAGCAGGCCGCCGCGAGTGCCGTCCTCCATGATGTGAACCAGTTGGCCGGGCTGGCCGTAGCACACGGCTGTCCAAGCGTACAAGTCCTCGAAGGACTCCATGACGGCCGCAAACATGCTGGCGCGGGACAGACTGTTGAACGCGTTGTGGCAGTCGACCTTGACGACAGCGTGGGTGGGGTGGGCCTCGAGGTAGGCCTGCACCGAATGGATGAGGATATCCGCCCCGCCTGGAGTCGTCACCCCCAGCTGGGCCGCCACCGAGGTCTCACCCGCTGCGAGGGGCGGGCAGAAAAAGGCACGGAGCTCGGGCGCCTTTTGGCGGCAGATCACTTTGCCCACGAGCTTGCGGAGCACCTCACCGCAGGCGATCGGGCGCACCTTGCCCTCGGGGGGGGCAAGACACCCTTGAGCAGAGCGAGGAGGCGAGCGCCCGCTAACCACTCGCGCGCAGCGGGAGGAACGCGACCAGCCGCCAGGTCAATGAGGGTGTCAAAGAGAATGTCCTCGCCCCCATGCCCCACCAGGACCTCCAAGTGCTCGTAGCGCCAGCCCGACGGCCCGGTAGAGGAAGCCCGCGGGACCGCACGCATCACCTCCAGGAAGCAGTCGCGGTCCAGCCGGAGGGGGGCCGGCAGGGGGTCCGGCACGGGCAGCTGGAATCCGGGCTCCGCAGGGTGAAGAGCCTCCAAGGCCGCCAGGGTAGCCGCATTGGCGGGGGCGAGCTTGGCCATTTCCAAGCGGGTCATGGCCCGGCTGAGCTGCCCCTCGCGGACGAGGCGGATGACGTCGGCGGCCACCCGCTCGAAGTTGACCTCCCCCGACAGCCGGGCCGTGCGCGGGGGCGGCACGCCAAACAGCCCCTCCCAGTCCCCCTGCAGAAAGCGTCGGCAACGGGCAATAACCGCACCCTGGAGGCCGCGCACACCACGCCCGAGAGGGGTGAGGAGCAGGCGGGGGGTCACCATGTGCAGTTTAAAGCCCAGCGGGTCGTCCGGAGCGGCGTGCATGCGCCGGAGAGAAACGATTGCACATTGCGCGAAAAGGCTACGCGCGCGGTGGGGGAGGTCGGTCAGGGTAGACGTCGGGTTGATGGCGCATGCATCCCAGGGAACCGTGTCAAGCCAACGCCAACTGGCCGAGTAGTCGGGCGGCGGGGGCTGGGAGCCGGTGGGAGCCGAGGCGGGAGGGGGGGAGGGGGCCGGGACTGCTGGCCGGTTGAGGGGCCGTTGAGCAACACAGGCGCGCGCGTGCTGAGCGCGCCCGTGAATGGAGTACACCCGCTGGCAGTGAGCTTCCGGGCACCGGTAACAGCTCATGGCCTGCAGATCCGCCGCGCCGAGATCGGGGTGCACAGCGCGAAGGTGCTGGCAGAGGAGGTTACGGTTGTGGAACACACCCGCACACGGGGACCCCGTGGGAAGCAGCACGGCACACCGGTGAAGGCCGTCGGCGGGCGCTGAGTGGCGGGGAGCGGCGCCAGCAAAGGCAGGACGTGGGGCCTGCGGCGTCTCCCCAGCCGGGCCGGCAGGCGCGCGCACCACGACCCGACCAGCGCCCGGCAGGCCCGCCGGGGCCACGGAGGAGGCAGTGCCCACCGGGGAGACCCCCAGCGGAGGGGGATCGAGAACGCCGGCGCCCCTCCCAGGGGGACTCGCCAGCGCGCCCGCGACCACCCCAGGCCCCGGCAACGAGGCCGGGGGCGGAGGCCGAGGGGTCGGGGAGGCAGCTGGCCCCGGGGCCCGGTGGGGACCCGGCAGGGGACCCAGCGAGACCGGGGGCGGGCCGAGAGGAAGCGCAGTCCCAGGGGGCGGCACAACAGCCCGGCACAACGGGCAGCGCGGCACGGAGTGGAGCAAGCTGCGCGCGATGCACGCTTGATGGAATGTGTGGCCGCACGCGGGCAGGCGACACAAGCCATCCCCCGGCCGGAAGGGCTCAAGGCAGATGGCACAGGAGCCCGACTCGGGGTCGTCCCCCTCCAGAAGGGACCGGACATGAGGGGGGGGCGGGTCCCAGCCGGCCTCCCAGCAACCCGGGAGAGCGGCAATCTGGGCGCGCGAGAGGATGCCGACCGGTTGGTCAGCCGCGGGGTGCCATTCGTGCGGGATGCCTGCCAACTCCAGGATGTCGTGGAGGAAGGCAGAAACAGGCGTCCCCGCGGTTAGGGGCTGGGCGCGCCCGGCCGAGTCCACCAAGATGGCCTGGCCGCCCTGAACCGCGATGGGGGCCCCGAACTCCACACGCAGCATGGCGGCCTGCGCCAGGCTGAGGGAGGTGATGAGAAAGCCCCCACTGGCAACCGGGCCGGGAGGCGGGGCCTGGGCGTCCAAGAAGAGGCGAAGCTGCCGCGGGGACATGAGGCCCAGGTCGGCGCCGCCCGCGAGGTAGGCCGCCCGCACCGAGACCTGTGCGTCTCGAGCCACCGCCGTGACGAACTCGACCACCTCCTGACCCACCCGCTCGTCCAGGGAAAGCAGCTCTTCCTGCCGGGCGGCCGGGAGATGCCACGGCAGCCGGCAGCCGGCGTGATATCCTTCCAAGACATACCCCCAAAGAGTCGAGGCCGTCACCGGGGGGCGGCGGAAAGAAATGTCGCCCGCACCTGCGCAACTAGGGCCAGGAAGGCCGGGGGCCTAGGGAGCGAGGGGAAGGCGGCCTGGAGCCCGACCGCGTCCAGCAACAAAGGGCAGTACGCCCAAGAAAAGGTGGCGCGGCCCACCACGCCGACAATGTGCGAGGGCGGCCACGAGGTGAACGCGTGGGCCCGGGGGCCGCCGTCCCACGCGGCAAGGACGGGGGTGGCGGCTGGGTGGCCAACCGCGGCCGGGGGAAGGGAGGCCAGAGCGTCGGGGAGCGAGGGGCCGGGGGCGGGCGCCGGGGTCGCCAGGCCCGCCGGGGGTCGGCCGGGCCCAGCCCAGGCGACAGCGCCGCGCCCCCGTCGGCGGGGCCAGGCGACGGGTGGGGCCCCGGGGCCGAGGGCGCCAGGGCCCGAGCAACGGCGGCCCCATCGGGCAGGCCACGGCCCGCCCCGAGGGCCTCGGCAGGGGGGCACACGGGGCAGGGGGCTTGAGCACCCAGCGGGGAGGGCAGCCCGGGGGCCCGCCGGGGGGGACAGCGCGGGCACGTCCAGGAGCCCGGCGGGACCCGGTAGAGCCGGGGAGTAAGACACTGCAAGTGCCACCCGGAATTGCAAGCAGAATCCATATATAAATTAAAAATATAATTACTTACAGCAGAGTGAAATCACTCAAACCAAAGCAAACGCCCAGCTATAAACCTATATACAGAGCCATGTCAAAGCTCTATACTACGATAAGACCAATGGAAACGCCTAACGGGAGGAACCTAATAGCCCTGCTGCACCGCAAAATCAGCCCGCGTATCCATACCGCTATATATGTAATCCATATATATATTAAAAATATAATTACTTACAGCAGAGTGAAATCACTCAAACCAAAGCAAACGCCCAGCTATAAACCTATATACAGAGCCATGTCAAAGCTCTATACTACGATAAGACCAATGGAAACGCCTAACGGGAGGAACCTAATAGCCCTGCTGCACCGCAAAATCAGCCCGCGTACGGCGGAGCATGATGTCAGCCATGGCCCGAGTCAGCGCCACCGACAAGCGCTGACGCCAATATGACGTCCAGGTCCGCGCCGACCATGGGGCCCGCTGGCCCTCCAGGTCCAGCCGGTCCTCCCGGAGCCGGCAACACTCCTTGAAGAAGGCGGAGGTCAGGGGCCCCATGGCCCCAAACTCCTCCAGGACAAAGGGCACCACACGATGGTGCCCGACGTCGCCGTAGGCCAGGAGCTTGGCCCGCTCCGCCCGGTCCGCCGTGTAACCTGCCGTGAGGGAGGCCCCAGCCACGTGGCTAAGAGCCAAGGGCCGCGCCACCGAAACGTCAATAAGCAGATGCCGGCCACCCCCCTCAAAGTCCAGCACCACGATGTCAGGCCGGTGGTTGGGGGAATAGAAGGCAGCGCCATCCGCATCCTCGGACCGGATGTTCGCGTGGGGGAAAACCGACCGAATCATGGCGAGCACCACCGTCAGGAGGACAGTGTGCAAATACAAATACCAATTCTGATTCTGTTGGCCCCCCATGCAGGCAAGGTAGTGAGTCCCCGTGGGATCCAGCGGCTGCCCACAGCTACCACAAGGCCGCCCGGCCGGAACAAGAGGCTGCGGGGCAAATAGCTGGTGCCGGAGCGCCACCGAGTAGTGGCTGGGAGCCAAGGCGAATGGGGGGGCCATGGGAAGAGCACGAAGGTACGCCGAGCCCACACTCCGCAAGGAAAGCGAGAACAGCCACGCACGTCCCTGGGCGTTGAGGTCCGCGAAAAGAGCAATCCAATCAGCCGTGTGCAGAATACCCGCGTAGGTTTTCTGGTGTTTATCGATGACGCGAGCAGGGAATGCGGCGGGAGATTGAACGGAGGCGACCGAGGGAGTGCCGCGAGGGAGGTGGCGCTGTACCGCCTGAGCGGCACGGACGGGAGAACAGGCCTGCTGGATCTCAGCATAGGCCTCCTGGATGGCGGTGACGAAGGGCAAAGGGCTGCTGGGGTCCAGGAGGTCAGGCGCTGCCGTTGCCAAAAGGGGCAGGAGCCGGCAGCTTTCCGCCCACGACTGAGCGACGGAGCCCAAAAAGGCTGCTGGGGCCAGCCGGGCGGCACGAGTCAGACCGCAGCCACCCATCCGTGCAGGCAGGGAGGCAATGCGAATAGCATGTGGCGGGAGGTCGGGGCCCGGGACCAGCTGCGCCAAGGCCGACTGGATGCGTTCGTCGTGGCCCTCGGCGGCCAGCCGGACCTGAGACGGAAGAGCGCCCCGGAGCCAGTGAACGACGCGAGGGTGAGCGCAAAACCACAGAAGCAGACCCTTGGTCTGCGAATCATGAAGGCGCGCAATCAAGGGCAGTACCTCAGTGCGTGCCTCGAGGGCGGCCCGCAGAGCATCGATGACAAACGCGGGGTCGCCAACCGGAACGCCGAGGACATCCAACCCATGGAGGCGCTCGTCCCGGCCCAAGAGCTGGGGCGGAAAGCCGGAGCAATCACCTTGGGGCGAGTACACCGCGCACTTGGCAAGGGTCAACTGGAGGTTGATGTCGGCCACCGCGGTCTGCAGTGCCAGCAGAGCCGCGGTGGTGTCCGGCACAGGGCCCAGCAGGTAGATATCATCCAAGTAGGCCTGAATAGCGACCGCCGGGTGGGCAGCATGGACCGCTTGGAGGCAACCCTGGAGGGGGGCGGCAAAGTACAGGGGTCCCAGGGGGTCCCCTTGCTGGGTGCCCGACCGCGACAGCAGGCCGCCGCGAGTGCCGTCCTCCATGATGTGAACCAGTTGGCCGGGCTGGCCGTAGCACACGGCTGTCCAAGCGTACAAGTCCTCGAAGGACTCCATGACGGCCGCAAACATGCTGGCGCGGGACAGACTGTTGAACGCGTTGTGGCAGTCGACCTTGACGACAGCGTGGGTGGGGTGGGCCTCGAGGTAGGCCTGCACCGAATGGATGAGGATATCCGCCCCGCCTGGAGTCGTCACCCCCAGCTGGGCCGCCACCGAGGTCTCACCCGCTGCGAGGGGCGGGCAGAAAAAGGCACGGAGCTCGGGCGCCTTTTGGCGGCAGATCACTTTGCCCACGAGCTTGCGGAGCACCTCACCGCAGGCGATCGGGCGCACCTTGCCCTCGGGGGGGGCAAGACACCCTTGAGCAGAGCGAGGAGGCGAGCGCCCGCTAACCACTCGCGCGCAGCGGGAGGAACGCGACCAGCCGCCAGGTCAATGAGGGTGTCAAAGAGAATGTCCTCGCCCCCATGCCCCACCAGGACCTCCAAGTGCTCGTAGCGCCAGCCCGACGGCCCGGTAGAGGAAGCCCGCGGGACCTCACGCATCACCTCCAGGAAGCAGTCGCGGTCCAGCCGGAGGGGGGCCGGCAGGGGGTCCGGCACGGGCAGCTGGAATCCGGGCTCCGCAGGGTGAAGAGCCTCCAAGGCCGCCAGGGTAGCCGCATTGGCGGGGGCGAGCTTGGCCATTTCCAAGCGGGTCATGGCCCGGCTGAGCTGCCCCTCGCGGACGAGGCGGATGACGTCGGCGGCCACCCGCTCGAAGTTGACCTCCCCCGACAGCCGGGCCGTGCGCGGGGGCGGCACGCCAAACAGCCCCTCCCAGTCCCCCTGCAGAAAGCGTCGGCAACGGGCAATAACCGCACCCTGGAGGCCGCGCACACCACGCCCGAGAGGGGTGAGGAGCAGGCGGGGGGTCACCATGTGCAGTTTAAAGCCCAGCGGGTCGTCCGGAGCGGCGTGCATGCGCCGGAGAGAAACGATTGCACATTGCGCGAAAAGGCTACGCGCGCGGTGGGGGAGGTCGGTCAGGGTAGACGTCGGGTTGATGGCGCATGCATCCCAGGGACCGTGTCAAGCCAACGCCAACTGGCCGAGTAGTCGGGCGGCGGGGGCTGGGAGCCGGGGGAGCCGAGGCGGGAGGGGGGAGGGGGCCGGGACTGCTGGCCGGTTGAGGGGCCGTTGAGCAACACAGGCGCGCGCGTGCTGAGCGCGCCCGTGAATGGAGTACACCCGCTGGCAGTGAGCTTCCGGGCACCGGTAACAGCTCATGGCCTGCAGATCCGCCGCGCCGAGATCGGGGTGCACAGCGCGAAGGTGCTGGCAGAGGAGGTTACGGTTGTGGAACACACCCGCACACGGGGACCCCGTGGGAAGCAGCACGGCACACCGGTGAAGGCCGTCGGCGGGCGCTGAGTGGCGGGGAGCGGCGCCAGCAAAGGCAGGACGTGGGGCCTGCGGCGTCTCCCCAGCCGGGCCGGCAGGCGCGCGCACCACGACCCGACCAGCGCCCGGCAGGCCCGCCGGGGCCACGGAGGAGGCAGTGCCCACCGGGGAGAATCCATATATATATCCATACCGCTCTCCTCCGGGTGGTGTGTGCCATGGTTCGGTCGGTCTTTCCCCACTCCACCATCAAGTGCGAGGACGCGGATGGGGCCGCCCTCTACTCACCCAACCATCGCCCCGATATTACCGTGCTTGACTACGACGGGCAGGGTTGCCACCTGCTCATCGATGTCTCCGTGGCTCGGCCGCTTTCCGGTCGCCACATCCTCCGGGCGGCTGTGGATGCCGGCGCTGCTGCCGCTGTGGCTGAGCGCGACAAGTTTGCCTCCTACGGCAATGTGGGGCCCCACCGGGTCATCCCCTTTGTCCTTGAGGAGTTCGGGGCCATGGGCCCCAAGACAGCGGAGTTTTTCCACGAGTGCTGCCAGCGCCGTGAAGACCGCCTCGACCTCGAGGGTCAGACCGCCCCGTGGTCGGCCCGCACGTGGTCCTCGTATTGGCGGCAGCGTCTGTCACTCGCCCTCACTCGCACCGTGGCTGATGTGTTATTCCGCCGCACCCGGGCCGACTTTGTCGCGACCCATGCGGTCTAGATCCCTTCCAGGCCTGCATGGTGGGCCGGCAGCGCTGTTGCTGCGTGTAGTTTTGTGATGTATAGTTAGTTGTACCTTGTGCCGCTGGCGTGATCCTTGGATGTCTGTGTCAGATTACTATTAATTTCTTCAGGGTTATTCTCCCAGTTATCGGGTTTTTCCTTATGTTGCATGCCTATCTCACCTCCGTAATCTATCATTCTCAATGAATATATATGGAGATATAGAGGAACCAGTTTGATATACTGCGAGATATTTATTATAATTAATTAATAGACACATGACTGCGTCACGTGAGCTCAGTGGGAGGGGAACATGGGATGGAATGGATGGTGTAAGCTATCTAGGTCCTAGTTACAGGGTTGTGGGCACCGCGGCCCGAATCGCTATGAATGCCATACGGCGGTCACACGCGGAGCCCCCACAGACTTGGGGGTGGTCTCCTTCATCACTACTTGCCATCTAGCTATCCTTGCGTACCATCTGCCTCCATGTGACAGACAAACCAGGAGGCTGCCCGGGTGTGAGCCCGTCACGTCTAGTGTATAGCACATGTCCATGCCGAGTCGTTCACGAAAAGTCCACGCCGGGGTGCATGGCGGCCCTGGGCACCGCGTGCGGCCTGGGGCACGCCAGGTGAGGACATATCGCCTAGGCTGGGCGGGCTTGGTGCCAGCTAGTCTATCTGATGTGTCTACCTGATCTGTGCGGGCCAGGTGCCCGGCTAGGCCCAGGCGCCTGTGCCTAATAATGTGGGAAACATAGGGCAAATCAGCGTACGAATCCTCATTACTAATGTGCAAACCAAAGCTAGGGGATGTTGAGGGCCTTGCGCAGCATCTTGGTGACGTTGCCGTCGAGTCGTTGCTCCAGCTCCTGCGTCAGTGTCCAGGTTTCGGCGCCGTAGGTCAGGCCTCGTCAGAATGACGACCTTGAAGAGGTCACGCTTGACGATCCGGGGTAGGGCGGGGTTGCTCGATCCACCAGCGGCGGTGGCCATGGAGTTGCGCCCACGCTATGCCGATCTGTGTCGTCAGGTCGTCCTCGCAGTCGGGAAGCCAACTGCCGAGCAGCTTGAAGCGGCCTGAAGTAGGGTAGTTGACCTCGGTGTCGTCTAACGGTCTAATAAGAGGCGGAGTGTGGGTGGGGGCCCTGCCATGCCGAGGGCCAGGGCCTCCGTTTTGGGGCTGATTTCTAGACCAACCGCCCGAGCCTCGAACGCCAGGCATTCCAGCCAAAGTTGGGCAGACTCCGGCTTCTCGATGAGCGTGATGTCGTCGGCATACATAAATGAGGTCAGCTAGTAAATTCTGCTTGTTAGTCGCCCCCCCTTCTCCAAGCTCGTTCGTGATCGCTAGGCCAGGGGCACGGCCTGCAATGCTAGCAAAGCGAGCACGTGCCTGGCGCATATAGCATAATCCACTACAATAATAAACAGGTACGGCGACAGGACGCAACAACCCTGCCAGACGCCGGTCTGCAGTGGGCATGGCGGGGTAAAGCCGTGTTCAGTGCGCACCGAAGTGGTCGACCCCTCGTTTGTGCGAGATATATTCATTGAGAATGATAGATTACGGAGGTGAGATCATGGGCATGCGACATGAGGAAAAACCCGAAAAGGAGAAGAACACTGAAGAAATTAATAGGAATCTGACACGGACAGCCAAGCTGGATCACGCCAGCTGCACAAGGTACAACTAACTACATCATGCACAAAACTACGACACGCAGCAACATCGCTGCCGGCCCACCATGCAGGCCTGGGAGGGATCTAGACCGCATGGGTCGCGACAAAGTCGGCCCGGGTGCGGCGGAATAACACATCAGCCACGGTGCGAGTGAGGGCGAGTGACGGGCGCTGCCGCCAATATACGAGGACCACGTGCGGGCAGACCACGGGGCGGTCTGACCCTCGAGGTCCGCGAGGCGGTCTACACGGCGCTGGCAGCACTCGTGGAAAAACTCCGCTGTCTTTGGGCCCATGGCCCCAAACTCCTCAAGGACAAAGGGGATGACCCGGTGGGGCCCCACATTGCCGTAGGAGGCAAACTTGTCGCCCTCAGCCACAGCGGCAGCAGCGCCGGCACTCACAGCCGCCCGGAGGATGAGGCGACCGGAGAGCGGCCGAGCCACGGAGACATCGATGAGCAGGTGGCAACTGGCAACCCTGCTCGTCGTAGTCAAGCACGGTAAATATGTCGGGGCGGTGGTTGGGTGGGTAGAGGGCGGCCCCATCCGCGTCCTCGCACTTGATGGTGGAGTGGGGAAAGACCGACCAGACCATGGCACATGCACACCACCCCGAGGCAAGCGGTATGGAGATAGAGGAACCAGTTCTGGTTCTGCTGGCCACCCATGCATGCGATGTAGTGCGTCCCAGAAGTATCGAGAGCAAGCCCGCAGCTGCCGCAGGACGCACCCGCCGTGATGAGCTAGAGGATGCGGGGCATACAGCTGGTGGCGGAGAGCGATGGCGTAATTAAAGGGCCGGAACCAGCGTGAACAAAGGGCTCATGGGAAGGGCGCGCAGGAATGCGGACCCCACGCTCCCCTCAAGGGAAAGGGAGTGAAGCCAAGCCTTCCCCTGATCGTTCAAGCTCGCATGCATGCAGACCCATCCAGTCGGCACAGTGTAGTACATACCCGCGTAGGTCTGCGAGATATATACTGTAACGGAACTGGGCTAATATCTGTGATTATGGTACCGGGCCCATCACATGAGTGGCCGGGGTGGAACATCCCAGACACTCAGATTTGGTTTTAATTGTTAGCTTAGATCAAACTTTCTTGGGCGGCGGGAGAGATCCCGGAGGTTCTTGGTTGTGGTGGACATTCAGCGGACTTCTGTCGGTAACTTCCTGTAAGTGCAGACAATCTGTTACTAATTGTGTAGATGACTGGATTGTCGTGCCTACACTCGATCTCTGTGATCGACACTCTCTTCATTGTAAATCATTCAAGTTATAATATCAGGCGCATCAATTGTGGTTGTGACATATACATTATGAAAGTCGACAGGGACGTGCTCGCCAATTAGGGCGGTTGCTGAGGCACAACGCTCCCTTTGCTTTCTCTTTCATAAGTAATTAAAGTGATTATCATAGGGAACCTGTTGCACAATTCCCCACTAGCGCCTGCGCCCAAATAGCTATACGTCTCGAGCCTTCAGGGTAGTCCACTGAGGTAGGGAGTGTGCTTGAAACTGGCAACAGCCTAACTAACTGCGAATTGTAGCTGGGGCAAACTAAGAATGCCAGCTAACTACCCGCATCAAGAATGGCTCCGGCCTTTGTAGTTCTAGTGAGCCGCACGTACTGCTCCCATAATATGTGTCATTAATTGATTATTGCAGTCACCAAATTCTATCAATCTTACAAATCCAAATTCCACCAACCATAAACCATGCAAGCATGATGAACAACAAATCTCAGTTGCAGCACAGGTCTCCCAATTAGAAAATACCCCTGTCTAATATCCTTTCTTGCATGCATCCCCAATGATCCCTGGCAAGTGGCAGGTCGCATCTGGTTGTATGGATGGTCATTTGGCTGACTTGATCAGAATGTCAACTATCACAGTGTGCCATCACACACTGTCACTGTCGAGATTCCTTCGGCAGCGCCGCCTGGTACTCCCGACAAAATGCCAGGTAGTCTCGGAGGAACAACTCCTCGTCAACGTTGCGGACAACAACCGCCAGGATGGAAGACACGATCGACTCTCCAAGCATGCGAATAAAGCTTGCAGGCAAGAGCCCGAATGCGTTTATTTTAGATTTGAGCAACTGCACGTTAGTCCCCAGCCTCACATTAAGCGACGGCGGCGAACCACGCTCTCGCAGGCAGTAAACGACACCTTCCACCGCCAGGTCAAACTCAGCTGCCGTCAAAGCATCCGCCAGATCCCTGCCGAGATCACACTGGGTGGCCAAAAATCGCAGCGACGAATCGTTACCTCCTTTGCCTTCTTCCAGCACCGCTTCGATGTCAATAACGGGTTTAACGTCAAACAAGAGCGGAATACTGATGCCTTGCTTTCCACCCAACTGGACGCGCCATTTGTCTTCCGCAATCTTCTGGCTTAAATTTCGATCAGGAAAAATGATATAGAACAATCTGTCAGATTGTGCAATATACCGAGACACCGGCACGGGCTCGACGTCCAAATCCACAGAGACATTAACTGCCCCCTGGAACGTCACCTTGTCAGAATTACGAACACTGCTGCACGCTGTTGTCCTGTCCAAACTCCCACGACCCCTGGCTCCCGACAGTTGGCCATGATGAGATGCCCATTTCCCCCGCGTACTGGGCTCTGCCACAAGGCAAGAAAGCTTTGCGGACTGCTTTTGCCGGATTCCGGACGTCTGCGCAGGATGCTGATGCACTAGCAAACCGTGCAAACCGCAAGGCGGGAGTCGACAAGGAACCGCCACGCTTGCGGTACGGCAGGCACAAGCGGCCATGTTTGCTGCCTGTCGCTCCGTGCGTGGATGCGTCCCTCAGAGCAGTGTCTTGGCCTCATGGTAGCGATGCGACCCGACAAGATCGTTGCTTTACCAACGTCAGAAAAGTGCTCGACTGAGCTTGTAAAATTTTCCGCTGCCAACGTGGCGCATACTGAGCACACATGAACGTGGCCAGCGCATGGACGTGGCCAGGACAGGTGACACGAGGAGATGGACTCATTCACTGTGCGCTCGTTGGAGAACCCGTGGACTGCGGAGCCGGTGACTCATCCGCCCCGAGTCACGTGTCCTTGTTTGGCTGTGCAGTGTGCACTGCCACAGACTGCCACAGACTGCCACTGCACTGCCTGCTACTTCCTGCCTGGCGCGCCGCGCGCGGGCTGTGTACTGCTGTGACGACCGCCAGACTGCTGACCTGCAACTTCAAGCCACGTGGCAGTGCGTTGCCCATTTCCCGCAGAGAGCAAAAAACTCGGACATCCAGTTGTGACCGGTTATGCCAGCCAATCCAACTCCGACGCCGGTCCCCGTGCAGGCCTGCGGTTGTGGCTGGCGTTACTCTAGAGACTAGTTCCCCATCAGCACGGATTGTAATCGATGAACAATGCAGGTAAAAGTTATAATGATTTATTATATTTTCCCAACCATTGTACAGTTCCAGTCGATACTTCAGACCTTTTACTCTGATAGTCTGTTTGACCAGCATTGAAAGCAGCGTACGTAGTATGCTCTGCAAACGCAGAATCCTGCGTGCAACCAACGTCTGTGCACGTTCGTACTCTTCTAGGTAAAACTCATCCACAGGCAAGCATGCCGCCACTTCAGTTGGCCGGAGGCGAGACGTGTCAATGACCCGCGACCAGGCATGCTGCTGAAAAATTTTGCAGCGAAAAGGGGCAGGTTTTCCTGTTTTCCAATACAACTCGCGTTTATGGATGGAAGAAAAGGGCGCATATAGGATTCTTCGCTGGTTTACTTTCCCGTTCCTCGCAGCCTTTGGCGTATTGCTGGGCCTTTTCCTGAAAATGCAGCCGGTCGCGCCGGGGATCTATCGGCGGAAACCTGGATCTAGGCGATGGACTGCGTGTGAGAACAACGCGAGCATGGACTTCCTCATGAAGATTTTTGCCGCGCTGAGAAAAGGAGACACGGCTACAGAAGGGGACCGTCACCGGATTAGCTTCAAAGCAGTTTCAAAATTCCTACCGTCTGAAGTCTCTGCTCTCCGAAATGATCTGTTGATAGTATATGAACCCCTATCTTCCAAGACAGGCAGCAACTGCAGCGTCCAGCGTGAATTACGGTGCAGCAGCGTTCGTCGACCGCGAGTGGGGGAGCTTAAGCGGCTGGTTGGTGAAAGATGACACGATTGTTTTGGCGCAAAATATATTTAACGACCTCCGTTCATTTGCTTGATGATGCCAGCTGGAGACATTCCCTGGGCATTGTACCACATGAGTCATGCTGTCACCCTCACTTAGCTTTTGCAGGTCGTACGCGAGGGGGCTCCTTTTCTCTGCTGATGTCATGAGAAATATGCCGCAGCACATAGCATTGGTTTAAAATGCTGCGTGGGCAAGGCATGGGTAGAATGTTCTCGTGGGGCAATTTTATCCAAGTGTGTCTTTTCATGTTAGCTGGCAGCCTTCTTTATGTGCAAGCGAGTTGATAACCTGCCACCAGCCAAGGAGGCATCCAAGGTGGTGCTACTTTCGGTGCATCACTGGGCAGCTATCGCAATGAGCAAGCACTTACATGATAACAAGGTACAGTCATTCACGCTTAAGTTGGGTTGGCTTAAGTTGTGTTCACGCCTTAAGTTGGGTCGAATAGGATTTCGGCATTGTGAGTTCAACGTATTTCAGAGTGTTATGTTTTAGTATCTTTAGTTCAACTTATAGTAAAATTTTGTAGAGCCTTTAACGCCTTCAGTTGGGTTCACGTCTTCTTATGTTATAGCTTTCTTGGCGATGGAAAGCTTATTAATTAAGTTGGGTTGACCTGAGTAAAACCTTGAACCCAACCTAAGGCGTGAATGACTGTAACCAAAAAAAGTTGGGATGGATGCAGCACCGACCAGCAAATTGCTGCATGGAAACATGTGCGCTGTCCTAGTCAGTTCGAATACTGCATGGCTTCAGACGTTAAAATATTGCATGGCTTCAAAGGTGCACTCTAGGGACCCAGGTATGGTATACTTCATGAATAGGAGGATTACCACCAACGTGTGGCTGCCCACCCCTTGTTCAGCTCCACAGCTACGCACAAAAGCTGACCTTCAGTTGTCTGTATGTTGCTACAAAATTTGCTCTGGTTCCTTGGCTTCCTTCCCAGTGAGTCGATTCCCCCCCCCCTCCGTTCCTTTGTATCTGTCATCTACAGCCTTCGTATCATTGAGACAACCGGCGCATGCCAGAAATCTGGAGAATGCGGACCATGGTAGCTCGAGCCTGCCGTTATCTTATCCGCGTTTGTCTTCTGACTTATCATCATGGTGATGCATGCGCCCTGCCCACGTGGCTGCGTGCACACACAAAGTGTTGCCTTGGAACATGGATGCAGGATGAAGCAGCCGGCAGTGGTTTGTACGCTACCCGGTTCTGCCTCGGCGCTTTCGAAAATCATGCATGGTCCTCGTCGAGCTCTTCCGCTTGCATAAGTAACAACCTGCCCCCACACGTGTGTGCACGCGCACTGTCACACAG